>VZRU01007447.1:154290-309133 GCA_013398155.1 Pedionomus torquatus | reverse complement strand
TTTCTTCTAATATCTCATCTAAATCTCTCTTTTTTCAATGTAAAACCATTATCCCTTGTCCTATCACTGCAGTCCCTGATAAGAGTGCTTCTCCACCCCTCTCCTGTAGACCCCCTTCAGATACTGGAAGGCTGCTATAAGGTCTCCCTGGAGCCCTCTCTCCTCCAGGCTGAACAGCCCCAGCTCTCTCAGCCTGTCCTCATAGGAGAGGTGCTCCATCCCTCTGTTCATTTTCATGGCCCTCTGCTGGACCCATTCCAACAGGCCCATGGCCCATGTCTGAATGAGGAGAGTTGTTCAGCCAGCGTCCATACAGGGACCAAAGAGAAAGCGAGCGACAGTAGCAGAGGGGGAAGCAAATAAAGAAACCAACCAAAGTGAGAGGAGCTCTGTGTAAAGAGAAGGCAGAGACAGGAGATGAGGAAACCGTGACCTGGCAAGAGAGACTCCCTGGCTCTCCCGGAGCGCCCTGGGCCTCCCGACAGCACCTCGTGCCTCAGACCTGCCTGGCCTCCAGCAGGAAGGGCAGGTGGGGTCAGGGCGAGCTGAGCTCCCAGCGCCCGTCTCCTGACTCGGGGGGCTTCCCTGGGGGCCGGAGTTGTGGGACAGGGGCCGGTGCGGGGCGGCGGGGCCCGGTGCGGGGCNCGCTCGCGCCCCGCCGGGGGCCGCCGCCGCCGCGGAGCTTCCCTGCGGGAGCAAAGCGCGGCCGGGGCGGGTTGTCCGTGGGAAAGCTGGGACGGGCCGGCTCCCTGCCCCCGCCGCTCCCTGCGAAGCGCTCAGCCTGGATGGAGCCTGAGCCGAGGAGACCGTGCCGGAGAGTGCGGAGGGCTGTCCTGAGGTGACCCATGATCCCGGAGGGCCCAGGCTGCGGCCCCCCAGAGCCGGCGTGGCTCCCCGTCCCTGACGGCCGTGCTCTGGGCCGCCTGGCTCTGGGTACCGTGGCTTTACTCCTTCCGGGCCACAGTACTTCCCACGGCATATAGACCGTCCTGCGGGTGGGGGGTCTCTCAGGGAAGGTCCTGCAGGCCCATTATTGCTGACCAAACTGACCATGCCGCTTCCTGAATCATAGGACCAGTGTAGGAGCCTCCCTCCTTTTACTCTCCTTTTACTTCATGGACAGGGAAAAAAAGCCCTTCCCATGGCTTATCGGGCCATTTCTCCTCTGCAGCTCCACACCACTTGCTTGAGACACTCTGACACACGGTGAGAGGAGCCTCTCTATCTGGCGGTTGTCAGGCACAGGGAGGAAAGGCCGGCTCACCCGATCCAGCCTGGAGTCTGCTTCCCAGTGAAGTGTTGCATGTCTCTCACAGGTAAGTTTACATGGGGATGCAGACCCAGACTGTCAACTGCCTCTGACAGGTAGGAGGACAAAATGCCTTGGAAGGCCAGCTAGAAAAGCCTTCAGAGGCGTCTGAAACCTACAGGAGGCTGAATTGGCCACAACTGGAAGTATGTTGTTTTAGAGCAGCAGGCCCAGTTAAAAACAGCATCTGTGAGATATGGTGGTTGTGTTCTGGTCTAAGCATGGAAACTGTGCTTATACAGTTCCTCACTCACAAATAGACCTGGAGTGTTTTTTTATGGTCAAAGTCAAAGATCCTATGTTCAGTGGACTTTGAGTAGAAGAAGCCCTAGGTGAGCACATGACACCTTGTGTGTTGGTCCAGAGTACCCTCTGCTACCTCTTCAGCCGAGGACAAACAGTTACAGAAAAGCTAGCATTTCTAACAAAGTTTCTACCTCTGCCTAAACCTTAGATATGCAAAAATTCCTGGGCAGAGGTCAGGCATTTCTCAGCTGTTAAATTTTTCATTTTTCCAATGAGTTTTGTTTTCACACTATGGTCAGAAAGGCATGCTAAAGACAAGGCTAGTGTTTTGTGGCTCCTGCCCACCTTCCCTTTCATCGTTACAAAAATCGGTGCTCTCAGCCGTCTCTGATCCCTCTTACTGCATCAAGCTGCCGCCCAGCTGCCTGGCAGGCCGCAGTCTGTTCTCCTAGTTCCTGTCTGCCACTGAAGGCACACACCGTCACAATCTGACAGCCATGCAAACTGCCAAAATCCTACCCAGTGTGAGCCAGCATATCCTAAATTCAGTGCAGATCTTCCTATTAGCTTCAGCTGGCATGGACCAGAAACTCTCTTTGTTGCTGGAAGTCCTTTCAAAGTCAAGGGTCTTTTGTCCCTATCCAAGCAGCTCCCAGCCATCACAAGGCTGTTCCCAGAACCTGCTTGGTAATTGCCGTGATCAGAGTTAAACAGAAGCAGCCTTGTGACACTCAGCCATTTGAACCAGGCAATTTCTAAAAGCATTAAGTACATCTGAAGAAATCATAGAACTGACAGGAGAACTGGTTAGGTCCAAATTACTATATGAGGCCAAAGGGTTTAGTAAAACAGTCCTGAAGCCAAGTTACTGGCTCTATCTTAGCAATAGCTTACCACTGTCTTCTGCCTTCTCAAAAACACAGAGGAAAGCTGCTACACACATTTTCATTGTCTCTCAATACACAAAGTACCTGACACAGCAAGAAGAAACCTCTCCAAGGAGGCCAATCAGTCCTGAAGCACATTTTGGAAACAGCTGTCAGACCTCATGAATAAAAAGTAAATTACAAAGTGCATTAGAGTATTCATGTGTCAGCTAATACCCTTCTAAGGGTTTCTGGCTTTAGCACAGACATCAGACAGAAAAAATCTTATTAGGCCTAGCTCATCCTTGGGGAATACAGTAGGATTAGTCTCTGTAGGGTAAGTGCAAGTGCTTTGTTTTACGTAGGAAAGAGAGATTTGCGATTGATTTCTCATCTGCATGGTCTTAAGGACAGGCATACTGAAGGGTGGAGCTGGGCAAGTGCTCTTCTCCTCCTCTCCGGAACTTTACACCATTACTGCAAGCCCAAAAGGAAAGCAGTTCCTTGCTGATCAACTGTCATTTGACTTGATCGTGCTCCTCCTACACCTACCTGGTATCAGTCACATCCTTTTTTCCCCACTGGCTGGCAATGTTCATCGCTGCTTTCCTTCTCTCTGGCACAGAAGCTGTCCATAACACATGCTGGGATCTGGCTAGGTCAAGGGGTTGTGAATATCCACAATGTGTTTGCTCAGAGCAGGGACATCCACAAAAAAGGGAAATGCACTGAAGAACTAACCCAGACACTGATCTCTCCTTCTATCCAAAAATGGGGCGGAAAACTGGCTTGGAGCACTAAGAGGAGTCAAACAAGGTGAGGTGTTAACAGGACGCTCCCAGGACGTCACACCAACTAGGGACTCTTTGTGTCCCTCAACAGACACCCTTACCTATTTTTCTGCATGCTGTCCTGTCCTTCATTCCAGGGATCAGTTGCAGGTCCTTTCCCCATGGCAGCTGTGTGCCCCAAACCTGCCGCCTTCCTATCTTGTTTCCTTTTACTGGGTTTTACAACTTCTTCTCCAAGTGCAGTGCAGGATTTGGTAATTTTCCCTGTTTCTGGGGGCTCTCCTTCCAACTTACGTGCTAGATGCTAGGGTTCCCATTCCTTTCCCCATCATATTTGCTCAGGGCAGACACATCCCTGCATTGCTCCTGCATCCAGTGGTTTTGTCCCCAGCTTTTTCCCCATATGCATCATCCCTCCAAGTATCCGAAGACAAAACAAGACTGTTCAATAGATTAAGATGTTCTCTGGGAGGAATAGGAGCAGGTGGATGACGGATGGAGGCTGGACTTGACTGTGAAGAAGGTGGTTGAAGTCTCTATTTGTGCTGCAAAAGCCAGTACAAGCCTTTTCAGATCTGTGGCAATCACTCTCTGTTAGTCAAGCATCCTCATGTGTGGGCTGTAAGCAATTCTGCTGTCAGTCTTTTTCATTGCCATTGGTTCCACTTCCAACTGCAATATTCACTGGAACAGCAATGGATAAAAAGTAACCTAAATGACAGTCACCAGGCTCAAAATTCCCATCCCTGAGTCAACGCATATTTTAAGCCAAATGAAAGAAATCTAACAAGAAAAGCTGGGAGAAAATACACACTAAGATAATAGTCTCTTAGTTAGGATGCTTCCCTGGGAGATGCAATACCAAATCCTCTTAGAGAAAGGAAGTGATGAAGCAGAGTCAGCATCCTGGACAAACTGTACCCCCCTGGGCTGTTTGGTAGCTGTTTGCTAGAAGGGAGGTAATACTGGCATTTCCACCCCCTCTCTCCCTTTCCACCTCCCACCTTGTCTTCCTGATGGAAATTATATTAGAGGTCTTTGAAGCAGCCATCATCAAGTACATGGGCAAGAAAGGCTCAGTGCATAGAAGCGCCTGTGTATCCTGTTGAAGGGCCTTGAAGCAACCTTCTTCCCCAAAGGCTCTCCAGGAATACTATGAATTTAAACTCTCATGGGATAAGGAGTGGGTGATTACAGGATGGGAAATAAAAGGTGGAAATAAGCAGGAATCTTTCACAATGGAGGAAGTTCACCAAGGCAGCTTCAGAGGGCTGAGTGTTGAAGGATGTGACCTGGCAAATGAGCGGGTAATAAACGTGACAAACCTCCTGGTGGCACGAGGATGTGCTGACTAAAAGCAGAAGGGTTATCTGCAAAGAGCTGGAAAACAACCATATGCTACCAAGTGACAAGGTGAGAAAACAGCAGAAAAATTGCAACCTCAAAATTCAAAATAACGGACATGGGAAAAGCAGTCATTGCATCAAGATGCGCTCAAGCTGATTCTTAGAAATAACATCAACTTAGTTTATGTTCAGTTAATAACTGAATATGTTATTTGGTTTTCTATTATATCTTGCTTAATACTATTCTTTTTATCTGTTAAAATTTCCTGTTTTGTTGTACTAAGTTACTGTTTCCACTCAGACATAGAACACGCATATATATTAATCAAATTTTTAAAAGAAATATATCATCCATCATTTTCTGACATGAATGTGGACATCAGAAATGCGACCTGTTAAAATACATATAGCAATCTGTATTTCAGTAATTAATTTATCCCTGATTAAGAAACTATACTGTCATTACAATGCAAAGGGTCATGTTTATTTGCAAACCAGCTCACTACACTGAGAATCAATGCATCTTTCTTCAGCAAAGCATCTAAAAAGTATAAGCACAGGAAAGAATAAAAAGTAACCTATAATGTATTTCTGTGCACCCAACAGCAATTACCTGCAAATGCTCAAGCTTCATTTAAGTCACTCTCACTGCAACATAACCAATCCAGAAACATTCCTTCCAAATCTGTCAGAACAGGGTGCAGCTAAAGTACAAGCCAGAGCCAAACTGCAGCCACTGGTGAATTTGCAGGGAGCAACCCCCCACCATGGATGAGAGCTTGCCCAGAGACAGTAAGTCTCCCCACAGCTCATTGCTGCTCACCAGGGAGAGGGACACCCAGCCTCCCCAGAGCCACCATCCTGCTGGGAGCCCAGCAGGCTGGCTCTGGAGCACCGGACCCCTCATGCTGGTTCAGGCCATGGTGTGAAGACCTGTATCCCACCTGCGGCAAAGCCCAGCAGGCTCCTGGGCTTGCTGCTGGCAGAGCACCTGTGGGAGATCCCACTCAGGCTCTGTCAGCCCTGTTGTGCTTTTTAGAAATCTGGGCCCATTTTCTTGCTTTCCAACCCTTTTTCAAGTCTCTATAGTCTTCAAAAAGGACCAAATTCTGCTTTCTTCTCTGACACAAAGAGATGCCCTTCTGACAGCACAGTCCTTCCCTTCAAGCCTTCTGTTTTAAGCCGATTGTGGCTACAAAGCCCACAAGTACAAAGCCTTGTAAGGGGAAACTTTGTTGTTCCCTGTCACACAGGAACAGAGGTGAAGTCCAGGAGCCTGCAGAAATTCAGCATTTCGCCCACTTCAGTGCTTTGAGAAACCAATACAGCCTTTACCCACGTGTTTAGACACTGCCAGCTGGGCTTTTGAAGCCTGCTCTGTATAAAACCACTCAAATGTAGTCAATTTAAACCAGACTAGACTGCAAGTGGACAGTTTGCCTTAACACCTCCACTCCCAAAAGAAAACAAACTTCATGAAGCTGAAGCAAAATTTTCTCTATGTTCCCAAAGGCATGCTCCAAGACTACTCTGTTGCTTGTCACTCAGGACACTGCAGTAACAGAGACTGGTGTGTGCTTACGTGCAGGGTTTCACTCTGCCTCTCCCTTTCTCTTGCAGTGAAATGGTCAGTCTCACAGAGAGCAGCCCTGGTTTTTCCTGTTCTGCCAGCCACTAGGCTGCTGGGAAAACCACCTCCTGGACTCTTGTCCAGGCTGGCTGTTGCTCCTCTATTGACTGTTACGTGAAGGACTTGCCTGCCTTTTCTTGACCTCAGTCAGGGATGGGAATGTTTTTGCCTGACAGCACCTTTCTGTGAGGCACTTCCCATCATTTCTGCCCATTCCAGCCACAAAGATGACACAATGCCAGTAGCACACCCAACCCACTATGTGCTGATTCTGCTGAGTCTGTTCTATGTAGGCTGAGACATGACCCATACTTTGACTGTCTAATAAAGATGATTCAGTTAAAAACCAAACCTGGCTAAAAACTACAGGGAAACCAGGGCAAACAAATCAGAGCTGTGGAACTAATGCTAGCTTCAGTGTTGTTTTTTTTTCATGAAAGACTTGAAGTCAGGAAATCACAGGCAAGAGGGAAAACTCATGTTTTCTATGCTGTAGGTGTATCCTCATCAAGCTTCTCATCAAGAAGAGGAGGCGATTCCTTGTTTTAAGCATTAACAGTTAGCAGAATGTGGTGCAACTCTCAGATGTTTGCTTTCCACAAGGGACTTTCAGGTCATCTTGAAAACTTCAATGTGCAATATTCTCCAGTTTCAACAGCGTCAAGTATGGCAAAACTCAGGCAAGCATCGACATTAAGAAGCAAATACTCAGTAGGCAAGAAGCGGGTTCTATGCACTCAGTCCTCTCTGCCCCTTCTTTTTACCCAGGCTGCATGTTGAACATGAGCTGAGGAAGGTCATAAAACAATCTGCCAGTCATTAATACTATCGGGACTTGCAGGTTGTGGTTGACTGACATGTCTACCAATGGGAAGCAGTCACAACAAGGAATCTGTAAAAAAAAGGTGCTGCAAGGAATGTTAAAAGCAAGTAGATGTGCATTTGTCTTATCCCACCAATAGCATCAAATGTAATGGGTCAGGGAGGAAATGAGACTAAAATCTCCCCAAGGTGCCCTCCATGCTATGCCGGCAGCAGAAGCTTGCACAGCAGAGCTGGGCTGAGCTGAAGCCCCGAAGTGCCAGGCGAGCACATCCCAATTGTTTCTGCTGTGTGTGGGCAGACACATCCCAGGCGTTATCTCTGCACATCGCTCTTCGGGCGTGACACAGCCTGTTCCTTCCATACAGATAAGCTATCAGTTGAGCCTCCCAGCTCCAGTTAAGCCAACTCAATTTTGGGTGTGAGATTCAAAGAAATGCAAATGTGTCTCACCCTGTTCACAAAAATCAAGGGAGCATCAAGCTCTTTTGTTCAGCCAAGCATTTTACTTGCTTGACTTGGTCTGGCCCTTCAGCTCAGCCGTGGGCAGTCACAGCTTCCCTACCAGGATCAGCGCAGCAGTTGCTCTCACAGTACCAGGCCCAGGGCTGCAGAATAGCAGCCAACAGCCGCCAGGCAAAACAGACAAACTCTGCTGGAACTGCAGGAGCAGGCAGGAGGAAGCAAGAGGAGAGAACAGAAATGAAGTTTAAAATAGCACTAGGACAAGTCCCTGGTTTTTTTTGCTCCTGTGCTTAAAACCTCTTTTTACTTAATAGCTGGTGTCATTTGCCACCATCACAACATGAGGTTAGGAAACAACATTCGGGCCTGTCCTTGAAATCCTAGTTTCAGTTTCTGAGTTTTTGTATACCAAAACCTGAGAAGCCTCTGTTGGCATCCAAGAGTATCACCATCCTGGCAGCTGTGCCTCCCCATCCGGCAGCATGCACCTCCTGCTTTCAGGCAGTGCAGAGGGAAGCAGAGCCAGGGAGTCTCAATCCAGGCTTTGATTAAAGCATGGATAAGCGGTATGGAGTATAGAAATGAGAAATCTCTAGGGGAAAAAACCCAACAAACCAGAAATGTACCAGGAAGTTGGTAAGTGGAGCAAGCTCAGCACACACCAAGCCGCAGGGCCTCCTTACTGCCAGGCTCAACAGAGGGAAAGCAAACAGGTGCTCTGCTGCCAGCCTCAGGTGGGAGACAGCCCACAGGTTTTCAAGGAGAGTATAGACTCCTGTGTCATGAGCTCTTAGAGGAACATAGAATAACCGTGGCCTGCAACTACTGCTGAGGTTACACATTTCTGTATTAAAAAAAACCAAACCATTTTCCCCTGATGACAGTCATGCATTGAGACCATGCAGTCTGCATTCTTGGAGGGTTTTTTTCGAAACCCAACTGGATGAAGTCCTAAGCAACCTGGGTCTGACCTCAGAGTTGACCCTGCTTTGGTTGAACACTGGACATGAGACTTCTTAAGGAACTTTCCAACCTGAGTTACCTTGTGATAGACTGAAAATTCTGCAGCCCCCAGCCCTGTGGCTTGGGGAGGCCATGCAGATGGCTGCAGCACCATTTTCACTCCGCATTGGAGCTCCTGCTCAAGTTGGCCACACTTTGCTGTGCTATAAACAACCCAGCCCACTTTAAATCAGACACCAAACATCTGGGAAAAACACAAGCTGGCTGTGACACACTGAAATTACCTTCTGGAGAGAGACAGGTCTGTGCAAGCAAAGGAGAAGACAGAGAGGCACTTGCCTGCTGTGACCTTGTATACCAAGTGCAGTGAATTCCACAAGGCCCCTCAGCTGCCACCCGGGTCTCCATGCAGCTGAGTGCAACTCCCCCAGGCTACGGCACTGGAAAGTGGGAAAGAGTCTGCCCTTCCTGGACAGTGGCAGCAGCCAGTCTTTATCACAGCAAGGGGAATGTAGGAAGCTGCCATCAGCCACTGCCTGCCTTGGGGAAATGGGGCTCCAAATCCAGACCTCAGCCTCCAATCAGCCTGACGTACAAACTCAGCCTGGCCCCTCTCACACCCAGCTGAAGCTGAAACCTTTGCTAAGGGAAGGGGCTTCTACTGCAGAGAATACTTCTGAAGGAGGTATTCTATGAGCCTTTCTCCCTCCCTAGCGTTGCCTCCAACAGCACAGCAAGGATTTCCTCACCACAGTTAATATCAGGAAGAGGTGAAGGTGTCTGTACAAGCCTCAACATCTCATCACCCAGTACCTGTCCATTAGCATCCACCTCAGCAAAGCCCATGTCTCTGCTCCAGCTACAGCGGTGGAAGAGGGACAATTTTTGGTGCTGTACCAGCTGATCACCAGCAGCTGCCTCTGTTCCCCTGCTGTCATGTTAGCAAAGCAAGTTGCTCACAGGACTAACAGCATACTGAAGTGTCTGCAAGGAGACAGTAGATTGCTTTAAAACAGGATTTGTTAACAGTCTACCCAAAAGAAGGCGCTAGAAGGTAAGAGAATTATGTAAAAGTTTTAAAAGCAGGCAAGACAATCCTCCCAAGTTGTGCCTGATTCATGGGGACCATTCCCACAAAAGGAAAAAAACATAGACAACGAATACAAATCTATTTCTAGAAATACAAAACATCATGGGTTTTTTTTGAGAAACTGGTAAAATAGGAACACAGCCCCTTGATGTGTACTGCTCCCAGAGCCATCCACGTTCTGCTTAGGCCAGTAACTACTCAGGCCATGAGGAAATGCCTGTAAGTCAGATCTTGCCCTGGTCTCAGCTGACCTAGCCGTGAGCATGGTGGAATGTGAGAACCTCTGGCATGAATTCATTTTGAGTGTGGGTAGGGCAGCTTCTTGACCCGCAGGAAACTTTCTGCTTTAACTCAATTACCAGTATCCAATTACAGATGGTAAGACAGCATCTAGTTTTCTTTCCAAGATTCAACGCCTATTTTTCAATCAGAGGCTTCTATTTGCTCTTGCTGCTCCAGAGCACTCTTGGCCGAGTACTACACTGCTGGAAAGAGACAGATTTTCTTTCCGTAAGTGCCTTTTAAGGATCCATTCAGTGAATTCGGAAGATGATTTCCAGCAGACCAACCTTGTTCCATGTTTCTGAGCCATGCAGAACAGTGATGCAATTCAAAACAGGTCCAGGGTGATTCCTCAAGTCAAAGAAGGATATCTGGAAAACAAGCCAAACCTAACTCCAATTATTGCATGCTCATAGGTTTGGTTTTTGGATGCTGAAAGCTATGCATGCTCTTGAGCACATGTGCCAAGGCAAGTTTGGGTTTGACCTAAATCAGCTTCAATTTTTGCTGGTAAGTGATAAAATCCCACTACCCGTCCTTTACAGTATCAGCCCGGTGAAGCTCATAGCCGCTGTTAAAGGTAATAAAACCTTGGAAACGGGGGAAGAAAATACATTTGTGTGGCAATACAAGTAAAAGGACAATGAATGAAGGGCATGTATACATACCAACTAATGACCTTCAAAGGGATAAAAAGCAGCAATCTGATAGAGAATGAAACTCCTATCACCATGCACTGAGAAGAATGGTACAAGAAGCAAGCTGAAAGAAATGTACACTCTGGAAAGTCTTAAACAACGAACCCAACAAAATCAAAAGAAAATGATTTAGAAGAGCCTTTAAAATGAGTTTTATTGTCAGAATTTTACAAGTAGCCTTCAGTGGCATCATACAAGAAGAACTCTGTTGCAAAACTCTAATAAATAGTCTGCCCCAAGTCCCAAAATATTTTTTGAAATAAAATAAAAACCAAACTTAAAAATAAAAGAGAATAAAAGCAAGACTTCAGGATGGTCAGAGATGTTAGCAATATTTCCCATTTACAAATAATATCAGGCATTATATAAATCTCCTTCATACAAGTCATTAAAAAACCCAAGACATTCTAAACCTTTACAAAAGCACTCCAGAAATAGTTCCAAAGAGATCCATTTCCATGACAAAACATTAGAGAAGAACTCCATGGGGATTAGCATCACAAATGAAGTTTGAGGTTGAAGTGTAGTGTGTACTTGTGTGGAGCAAGATTAAAGAGCATGAAAAAGGATTTGAGAAGAGCACGGACGTTTCCGTGACAAGACTGTGCCTGATGATTTTAATCTGTCTATTTGAGAATGCAGTAAAGGGGAGGGAGTGGATGCTCTTGAAATTAACCCCCAAATACACTTGCACTTTATGCAAGGCAGTATTTATTAGGTAGTGACTGTATCCTCAGAAGGGAGTAGCAAAGGTTTCTCAGCCTGCTGCACAGTTCAATGCCGGTACAGACTGCGGTGCTTAAAACTCCTGTTCTGACACCTAGTAGGTATTTTCTGGAGAGGTAATACGTTATGGCAAGTTAACTGTTCCTTCAAAGAACAAGAAATTAACTTTCCTGACATGAGGCAGTTCAAGAAATCTCATGCTAGACAGTTTCACTGGGGACTAGGGACTTTGGAGCTCAATCCAATCCCAGTATTTTGAAAAATACACTTCTCTAATTCACCTTCACATATTCCTCTGTCTACTGTACTAAAAGTTTTATAAGACCTCTCATGTAATAAAACACAAGTTGAATAAACATTTCTCAAATCTGTTGTGATTTGAGAAGTCCAGAGAAATGGAATGGGAGGGCAGGTGCATGGAGGTGGTTTACATGGGTGTTTGCGAAAACAGTTCAGGGGAAAGAAGTCTTAATCTCTTTACAATTTCAACCCAAGTCTTCTGCACATATGCAAGGAACAGATTCCCTGGGAAGGGGACTGTACTAAAGCAGTACAGCAACAGTATCTCTCAGCCTGCCTGATACAGCATGAACTGCAGCATGCCTAGTTTTGTTGTTTGTAAAGTTACTTGCAGCCATTGTTTCCATGGGAAACAAAAGCTACTGGAAACGCTAATGCAATAGATGTGTGATAATATGCCTCACCCATGGCTTCCGTCTCTAGTCTCTCTCCAAATGTTGTGATGCTGGTTGCACTGTACCATACACTATGGACACATGTTATCTGTAATGTATGGGAAGGTAGCACTAGCAATCAAGCGCAATTTGCTAAGGAGATACCCAAAACATTGCATTACATCCCCTTGTCTGTGGCATACTTCAGAAAACAATGTAAGAAGAGCAGTAAAATAAACATTTCTTTCTAATTTTCTAGATGTCATAATATTTGCCAAAGCTGCAAGGAAAAGCATATTACCTGGAACAGAGAGAAAGGAGTTAATGGAAACAGAGGCAGATGGAACAGCAAGCCTGATCCCGCCTCCAAATCATTTTGTATATAACAGATAAAGAGACAATGTGCAAAAAATAGACATTCACATTTTAGCAGTTAAACTTTTATTTTACCTTTTTAAAATTATTTACTTTGTGGGTTTTTTTCTACAAAAGGCAGACATTGATTGTTGATCTGCAATTGTTCTGAGTGCGCGCAGAGATGCAAAAAAAGGGTTATTGGAGGATGAAGGACAGAGAAGTGCTCTGACTATACTTTCACATGTCATGATTAAAGGAGGCATTAAAGCTTAAGTCCCAGTAATAATATTCATAGCAGATAGTTTCCTTCCCTGCACACTGTTCTCAGTTCATATCAATTGTGTTGAAAACCCATTCAGTGAATTTCTTCAGTTTCTCGGTTGCATTCTGGGATTCCTCCTGTAACCTCAAGTTGTCTTCCCGCAAATGTTGCACTTCAGCCTGAAGACTGGCCTTGTCCTCTTTTTCCTTAGGCATGAGCAAAAATACAGATCTTAGCAGAAATTTTAGGTCATGCTTCCAACCTATATAGAGGCAAGAATCTCTTAAGAGTGCATGAGTCTCATTCTTTCTAAGGATTTTATGTGCAGTAACACATGGGTTTGTATCTGAGGAACGTTTATGACATTTCATTCCTCACTTTTTGCTTGAATGAGCAGGATTTCTCTATATTAAATTCTAATGGAGAAGCTGGCTCCTCAAGTGGTAAAATAAAATTGGACATGCCCTGTTCTGTATGCACAAAATATATGTACAACTGCTGATGGTTAACTGAATAAGGGCTAGGAAATACTCCTGCAAATAATTCCCCAGCTAAAAGACTTTTTATCTGACCACAGCAGATCTTTCTTGGACCAAAGTAGGCAGTAACAGAATACAGGAAGCTTCCACAGTAGAAATTATATATTTACGTAATACTTTTGCTTTTCAACATCAGCAGGATATATTTGCACAGACTAACATCAAGCTTTTGCAGTGTCACCTGAATTAGGAGTAGAGGTCTCTGAATGACCTTCTTAAGCAGAGAAACTAGATGCCTACAAATTTAGACATTCCACCATAACCTTGACGATAATTATAAGTATGGTCTCAAAGTAGTAAAGAAATGTCTTTTCCTTATACAAGGATGAGACTGTCATAGGCTCAGGCATGGCAAAGCAGGATTACACAGTTATTAGCATCACCTATCAGCACTAAACATGCCTTACAGATTTTCTGTAGATGAAATGTTTACCTTCCTTAAATCCTCCTGCAGCATCTTCAGCAAACCTTCCAGTTGGTCCACTTTAGAGGCCAGAGTTGGAGGAGATTCTTTACTGTTGAAAGCAGGAAACAAGAATAGATATTGGTATGATTTATTCTCTTTGCATAGGGCAGTCAAGAGCCTTGACTATACCAAGTGGCTTCATGTAGATATGGCATGAAGAATTCACAACAAGAACCTGACAAAGAGTACACAGAACACATGCAGCACATTAATTAACAGAATAACTCATAATTAATTAGGGCCATTTCATCACTTGACTTCTCGCTACTTCTACTTATTATATGTGCCTTGATTTATCATTGCTTTGGACACATTCAAGGAACATCCCAGACAAGAATGAACCCGCAAAAAGGTTCAACTGTACTTAAAATTCTTCTGTTTTCACTTCCCACCACCATCTTCATGAAAACTTATGAAGAGTTCTGGGAAGCCCCAAGATGGCTTCCAAATGAGGATATTCCTGCTCTTTTTCTTGGTTTGTAACTGAGGAAGCCTGTGTATCTGGTCTATTGACTTACCCTGTATAAGGCTTTATCTGTGCAGTAAGCTGGTCCTCAGCCTGATCACTACTGGAGGCAGCGCTCACAGGTCTGTGATTTTCATCAGCAGCAGCAAAGAATGAAGCTCGCTGAACTGAGAGAGCAAACACACACACAGAAACAATGGCAGCAGAAATTATTACCTGGTCACGCGCACAGCACAACTGCTACATTGTGGGATCTCAAAACAATATAAGAAGTGTCTCAAGCAAAATAAGATTATATGACATACCAATATCCACTTGACAGCAGCAAAACGACATGGGAAGTGTTTGCACCAGGTTCCCCACTCTATGGGGTTCAAGACACAAGTACTAGCTGTGGCACAGCAGCGTGTGCTCATGCAGACCATGCTTCACCCTCCAGCTAAGCAGGTCTCCAGAAAGGAGATTTTAGAGAGTGCAAAGCGTAGAGACCCCAAGCAGTGTTCACAGAGTCCACCCAAGGCCAGTTCCAAGAGAGGCAAGAAGCCAAGCTGCAACAAGAGCTGTGCAGAACTTCCTGGTACAATTGCATGACACTACTCAATAATTGGTAACTATATTTAGCTTCCTCCACTTCATAAAGGATCCCTTTATCTTGAGAGAAGAAAAGGCTCACTATACATAATTCACATGTGAAAAGTGAAATGACCGATGTAATTTTTCAGTACCCAGATTTTTTTCATTATGCCTTAAACAACATTTTCAGATTGAAACATGTAACCTCTTTGCTGCCTCATGTCTATCTTTTTTGTCCTGTAACTGGTCAGATGTTTGAACACATCTCTAAATCACTATCACATGTGTTGTTGACTGTAAACTACCCACTGCCCCTACCTCTGGAGTTTCCCAACACAAACAATAACATGAAAACTTTCTAGTTTAAACTCTCCCTCAGTAGCTGCTGGTCTCTTGCTGGAAATAGAACAGTATTGTCTTTTTCTGCTTGGTAAATTTTCATTCTGTGCTTTCAACAAGGCTAAAATTAACATGCTTTGGTATTTGATAGAATTTTTCTGCCTCCTTTCTTCCTTTGAATGAAAATACAGCAAGTTAGTGCAGCTCAGGGATCCAAGCAGCCTTTGTTTCAGCTGGCTGCAGATACCACTATTTGTAACTTTGGGGGCTTGTGCTGAGGACACCAACCAGTGATGTAGAACAGAGGTGTCCAGGATCACAAATTGGAATTTAGGCTGCTTGGTGCTTGTCAATCCCTACTGGCACCCAGCAGAGGCCAAAGACTGGGATTATATTGACATCCGACAGCTGCTCCGTCTCCAAGTCAAATCTGAGTATAACAGCGGTGAGATGAAGGTGCCAGCCTAACACATGACCCCAGCTTTTCCTCAGCTAACCTGTCAGTTTGTTACCTTCACCACAGACTCTGCTCACACTTCTAGACAGAAACGCAAGTGAGTCTGGGGCCTACAAAAGTGAGGAATTCAGGTTAATGAGCACAGTCAAATACAAGTAACCCAAAAAAATGGATCTTTTGAACAGAAATTGTCAACCACAGTGAAATGCATTAAAACCTGGGTTTCATCCCTATGTGGTGGTAAAAAAACCATCACTGCAAATTCATCTCTCCTCTTGAGGACTAAAGCTTAACTTTGAATACTCTTTCCCAAGACTGTGCGGCAGCAATATGAGACACGCTGATCCTACAACTCCTACGGCAATAGAGCCGAGTGCAGATGTACATCTTCAATAGCAGCTTAGACATGCGCTGTCTTAATGATGTATATGGCTACTACCAGAGAACAGCCAAGGAAGTAAGCTACTTCACAGCCTTCTCCCACCGTGCAGAATAACATCTAAAAGATTCAGGATCACCAAACACACTTCCATGAAGGTGGGGCAGCACTTCAGCAGAGATTAGGAAATGGCACTTGTTTAATGCACCTAGAAGACTTTCCATCAGATTATAATAACTGTAAGGTAAACTCCCTTCGGGCTGAAGTGTATTTAAATTCAAATACATCTAGGCATCTTACAGTTCTTTACAGTTTACTAAGTGTCAAGGAGATGGAAAGTACCATAGGACGAAAGAACACTGAGGTACAAGTCTGTGTATTCAGAGTATGCAAGTGGAATGGCAGTGGAAAAGGATACACCAACAAGGCATATTTGCCAAATTACCTTGGCAGCGCCCTTCAGCTGCACCACACAAACTTCTTGCTAGTACAGTAAGAAAGCCATCATTAGTGTGCTCATATGCTCCCCCCCACTATTTGACTTGACTTTTGTACCTTTGTGCCAGATGTCTTTCCACCCTAGCTGTGATGTCTGCAACTGCTTTATGTGAAATGAAAGGTAGCCAGTTTCACAGAGATTTGGCAAAACCGTAGCAGAGAGCAGTACAAAGAAATGGTATCTGAGTATACAAAATTTGGGGCTGTTAAGAATTGAGTTGCTATTTTAAATGAGCCTAAGCTTCAGACTAAGTAGAAACAGTAACAGCACAAGTCAGTATGTAAATAAATCAACCCCCCCACTCCATAATGAAGCATGCACAAAGACCAGCTTTTCTAAGTGTTATATTCTGAAAACTTACCTTCAAAGGCTTTGGCAGCATCTACCAAGTTTGACCAGTCCAGATCAGAGGCAGAATCCGGCAATGGCATAAGACCAGGGTCTGGCATGGGCTGCCGTCTTTGTTCCTGGATATCTGTGAGGGAGCTGTCTGAGGCAGAAAACTCTCCTAGAGTAATGCAGAACAAATTATAAACTCCATTAAAAAAACCCAAACCAAATTCCCTTCCTAATACCAAATGCATCCCTAATTTAATTTCTCTGGGCTAGCACTTTTGGAACCAGAACTCAGTAAAATGTTTGATCAACTGCAGTTGATCAGATCCACCACGTTACAAGCCAGTTTTCTGACACTGCTTCTCACCAGGCCATTCAGGTCCTGTCTGACCTGCCTGAATCCTTGCAGCTTAGCAATTCAAAAGCCAACCCCTGCCTCCCCCCTGCACTGGGACTCTTTTACCCAACAATTCCTGCCTCTGCACAAGCTGAAAATACCGTGAGGAGGGCTCTGAGGCTTCTATACTCCCCAGCACTTATTTGCTCATGTAAAAGTACAAAAGTGTAGGGTTTTTTCCCTCCTTTCTTTACAATCTCATAAACCAATGGGAGCAGACTTAGGCCTACCGAGATGAATCGGAACAGGGAAACGTTTAAAATTACTTCCAAAGCATTGCACATCTCAGTAGTTTAGTGAAACCTCTTGATCTTTACTGAAAAATACTACTCACACCCATGGTACATGGCCTGCTATGGCAAACACATTGGCAAGCTTGAAAGAAGCGTGTCAAGGCCCTATAATTTTTGTGCAAACTGATGCCTAGCAAACTGAAACACTTGAATTATTGCCACTGATTAGGGGAAGACCAAATTGTGAACCAACAATTATATACTTGATGTCAGTTTAATAGCTGAACAATCAAAAAATGTGCAATGCCTCGTCAGTCACACACGTGTTAAGATCAGAAGCAGCAACAACTCGCTTCCCTGTGTCCTCCGTCAGGACATAAAGAAAGTTTTGAAAAATTTGTAGGTGGTATTAGAAGCCCCAGAGCTGTAGGCGTAAGGAGATGGACTGAGCTCCTGAGAGGAGGCTGCAGAGAAGAAGTGCACAGTAAAGAGTCCAAAGGACCAGAGAACAGACTGTCTTGTGAGCAGGATACAAGCCCATTGGAAGACAAATTACCTGTTTTGCTTATATTTTATATTTTTAACTTCAATAACTAATATAACTTTCTAATAACTTCAGCTAAATGATATTGCTGCCTGGGGAACAGTAACTAGAAACACTACACTGCATTCACTTGAATATTATTTTTCTGTCTCTGTGTGTTTACTTTTCATAAATACAAGTTCAGCTCAACGTTAACACCAAGCATTTTTGTATTATCTCCACAGAAAAGCGCACTTATCTGGGAAGTTCTTAACCTGAAATATTTACAGTTAATGGAAAGACACAGAGAATTAGAAGAATAACTATTTGAAAAATTACCTTTTTTAAAAAGTGTGAATTGGATTTTTAATTAAGACAGATGAGTAAATAAGAATATTTTTAGCTCTTTGTTTTCCCTCTTCACAAATGAAGGTGCTCTGGAATGGCTGTTCTTTGTTATTAAGATCTTTGAATTAAAAGAATTTTGAATAGCTGAAAGCCAACAAATACCTGTGGCATTACATACCCAGCTCTACTTAATCCTTCTCTCAGGAAAGGTAAGTGTGCAGGGGGGACAATTCGTGTGCCACTCAAATAGCTGGTCCTATAATCGTGCAGGTTTGCCTACCTTTTGTGGGCAACAGAAAATCTTATTTTGTTGACAAATGTAGAAAACTTATGTGCTAGAAGGAATAATTGGTTTGGTGTGGAAAAGAATGTGACAGTGAAAGGAGGTTTTGTGGTTTTCTTTTGGAAAAATAGAGGCATCCAAACAAAAAGAGACCAGATGGCATTATTAATCTTCTGCCCCGAAGCCCTCAGAAGCCAAGGCCACCAGCCAGTTAGAAGGGCAACCAAGTCTGCAAAGTTATTTTAGAGCATATAAAAACCAGAAGTGAAGCAAACTCAGTTTCCTAACTCTTATGCAAGAAATGTTACACAGAAACAACAGCTCATGAAAATGTCAGGTTCAACACTGAAAACTGATGCCTGGTGATCACAGACAGATGAAAGGAACTGAAAATAGATTTCTTCAGCAGCCTTCACTGTCAAATGTATCTTGTGTATCTAAATACAGACTGTGCTTAGGACCCACTATAGTTAGTTGAATCTATTGATAGCCTTGTTCTTTCCTCTTGAAACATACTAAGACATGAATAAATCAGAGCAGATATGTACTTCTTCAGAAAACATTGCAGAATCCTACACTGTGAGATCTGGTTCTATTTCTGGAAAACACATTTCGTACACGTTTAGTTATGAGGTACAGCGGGAACCTGTGAAAATTCCCTTTCTCACCAACTGAGACATTCACATGCAGCAACACACAACCTATCAGACAATCCTACTGAAACTTTTCAGTTAAGTAATGGGGTAAGCTGTGTCTTCCTGACAGCAGTTTACCAAGTAACAACTTCTTGTTAGCTCTCGATGTGTGACTAAAGTAACTTGAGTCCTGTAAAATGCATGGAGCAAGGGAGTGAATTTAAAAAGCACTGGTACAATAAAAGCTGTTATCTGGTATGGCTGTACCTCCAAATATCCACTGGTATTTATGCACTTCTATATCATTATCTTGTAGTAGTATTTTGTTCCCATAATCCCACACTAAAGGAACTGACACCTGATGTCATGGGTGGAGAACCAGGCATACATTATTTGCCCATTGGTCCAACCAGTCCAGATGACTCCTGGAAGAAATGGTGAAAACTTACAGCCAATGAGGCATATTATTGTGCTCCCTCCACCAGGTTAACTGCATGACTGGTCATGCTGTCTTATACCCACTGAAGTGAGGAAAAAAAAATATATATATATATATATATTCCCATCCTATTTTATATTTTCGGGCATTTGACCTGACTTTCTCATTTTAGCAAAATTGAGATGGAAGTACTAATTGCTGCAATAAATGTTTTCCTTTAAAATGATTCACAAAGGATTCCTTTCAAAGTAGAAAAATGGGAAGTACACTCACCATGTAGTGATTTCATTCCCAAAGTATATGACGGTCTCCGTAACGGCAGCGACTTTGGGAGAGAAGGGTAGGTGCTGGTGAACAGGACGTCGTTTGGCATGGCTTGGTCCAAGAGCGAGGCCCGTGAGGTGAAGAAGTGGTCTCTTTGACCACTATAAATACTCTCATCTGACAAAGTCCTTTGCAAGGCACGCCTTGTGGTAGGAGTGCTGGGAAAGGGAGACTGACAGGACAGAGTGTGTGACTATACATTCATAAAAACAAATAAAAAGAAATAAGAAAAGAAAACAATCAATAAGGGAACTTTTGAAGTCTATGTTGAAATAGTTTTTTAAAACCTTTTGGTTTTTATGAAGAAAGCAAGTGTTAACAGTAATTTTTCTGAATGGATCAAAAAAAGAACTAGAGGAATCTGTTCTGAAGGAGATTATACCTAGACAACACATATTGGTCATTTTTGGCTGCTCTCACACTCTATTTTTCAAATACCTTTCAGACTTCTCCTGAAGTAGAAATCTCAGGTAGCCCTCATGGATTCTAGAGCTGATGCGTAGCAGAAATAATGTTTACAGAAACAGCCTGAATGCTTCATAAACCAGAGCTCGCTCTCATGCCTGGGGGAGGCTGTCTTCCTGCAGGCAGAGCACCAGCAAATGCCAACTCATTAAAAGTCTCATATTACTGAACAACTTGGAACGCCCACCACTGCTTTGCTTCTTCAGAAGGACTTAAATCAAAATTAAGTAAATAGTTCCATGAGTAAGAGAACTTGTGTCTTACCCCCACTGCCATCCCAGCCTCCTCTGAGCTCCACAGAACAGAAGGGAATGCCATGGGCAGCCTGGAGTTAGGTACTCTCTGGCCAGGGCCAGTGAGCTGCTATCAGAGAACGCACAACCATTCCGATCAGCAGAGACACTGACTTTCATGGAACCTGTCGCAACGTAACTGTCTCTAGGATGTAACATTTCTTTAGGATTTGGTTGAAATTTGGTCTAAAGGATTTAATGGAGAAATGGCAAACAGAGAGGAAGACCTCACCACACTTATTGGCTCTGGAAGCAAGTTTAAACAAAAAAGGAGAGAATATCATTTCCACAAAAACCGATTAATCATTATGAAGATTTGCTGAATTGCACATAAAAATAGTTCTGTCTTCTCACAAAGAGGTAAACAGACAGCACTCTGTTCCTGTGATCAAAATCCCACACTACAAGGTGGGAGAAGAGTGTGGAGGAGTGTCAGTTGAAGACAATCTGATTATTTAATTTTTTCCCCCAAAATGTTACAAATCTTAATATTAAAATACTGCTGCATGTTTTGATTTTATGATTAAGGATCAATCATAAACAGTTAAGATTACTTGCAAAACCCTGCTATGATCAGAAGACAAGGAGGGGACGAGAAGCCACATCCCCCACCAACTTTCTGTTACATCAAACCACCCCTTCCTACGTTGCCTCCCTTGGGACATGCTCATCACCATATGAACCTTGCATACAGAGTGAACACTCTAGAAATGACAACTTCTGGTATACACTTGTCACTATGATACACTGAGGATCAAGCTGCCAGTTTTTTTTTCCCTCTGAAATCTAAAAGCTCCATCAGCAGGTTCATGTTATGTTCCAGTGAAATCTCCCAGTACTTGTCCTGAAGTGGCAAAGGAAAAGAAAGAGCTGCCAACTTAAGCAGCATTTACTTGAGGTTGGTAGAGTTCACGCAGTCTTCAAGAACTAGGATAATCTCAATTAATATCAGACATTAAGATTAAGAGGTTGCACGGATATAAACATCTGGTGCAGCTGGACCAGAGGCAACATGAGTAGGAACTGTCTTCTGGTACCAGAGCAGAGGGAAGAGAAAAAGCAGGGTGACTCGTCTGAGAAGACAGAATGTGTAAGTAAGGAAGGTTTGGAAGATAAAGATGCACAAGACAACCTAGAACAAATTCTACTAGCAAACAAAAACGAAGTCTTTGGCAGCCAACAGAGAGGAAGGAGGATGATTTTTGCTTGTTGTTCAGTGAACTTATGAACTTATCATTATTTTTCTTTTTCTTTTTTTTTTTTTTTGAACTGTCAAAAAATATTATGCCATAAGAGAACTTTTTTTGTAAGATGAAATACAAATCATTCAGTGGGCAGAAATTACAGTTACTTTTAAAATGGAAAAGATTTAATTTATTGGTGTGATTAATGTTATTAATGTGCTGAAATTTATCGAAAGCATAACCTGAGTTAACATACTTGCTACAGTCACCAGGAAATAAAGATCAGGGTAAGAATCGATTCACTGGCCCCCAAAGCAGAAAAACAATAAACTTGGGAACATACACACTTCTCATGGTCTTTAGGTCACCCTCTGAACAGAATGGAATTTCTTGGAATGAGAACAATGCCCTTGCTCAAAAGAACGAGCAGGAGATGCTCACATCACCCATGTCCCACTCCCTCAGAACTATCACAAACCTAACAAAAAGATACCTTCCCATTGTCAACGTTTTTTTTTTTTTTTTTTTTTTTTTTTTTAAACTCTGTCCTCAAAGGTAATGTCTAAGATAATCCATTTGGAACCTTGCACTTACAAATTTTAACAAAACACTTTGGGTTTTTACAAGCAAAGAAAAAAGTTGCAGCTCTCTCCTGCATGGTTGCTGTGGAAACCATTGGGGTACTGTACATGGAGACTGCAGAAAGCAAGAAAGTTTCTTCAAAATGATGGATTTTTAAAATTAGTGTGCGCTTCTGTGTTATTATACACATTTTGAAACACATCAGGAAATGTTTCATACTATATATTCTGTATAAATATCTGCTTAAGCTAAGGGAGCATTCTTGGTCCTTGTGTAGTAAACAGGATGAGAGAGGCATAAAAGTTGGCTTTTTGTAAGGAGTTTCAATACTGTCAACAAGTCACTGTCTAGTGATGTAATCAGAGAAAAACAACTCAAATGCCTAAGACAACACTACAGGATTTTCCAGGAGCCAGCAGTCATAGATGTTCTTTGCAAGTTGCCATGCCACTCTCCTTAAATTGGCACACAAAGCTGTAATAATATTTCAGCAACTGTAATAATGAAACTGTTCTCTAAATGCATTTCTCTACTTGGTAAGTCTGTGATAAATGAATAACCTTTTGTCCGTGACGAAAATTCAGGGAATGCCTTGCACTCTATTTTCCTGTTATGGGCGAGAATAGAAAAAATGATGTCTGAGAAGCTGCTGAGTCCAATGCAGAGTCCAACCAAGTAAACTCCGTATGAACAAATGCTTCAGCTTTGCCTGCTTTGAAAGCACTCAGCACTTTCTTCTATGGCCTTCATCCTTTTCCAAACTGTGAAGCATTTGCCGCATTATGGGTAGCAACAAACTCAATCATAACATTCTTACAGAGCATAACTTTACACATTTCTATTTTGTACCAAGAGGACTATGGCCTGGATCAGAAGAGGACCTGTGCCTTGCTCTTCAGCCATTCTCAGATTTCACTTAACTGTGACAAGGGATAGCCAGATGACAGACTGTATCTTTAACATACCTTAAAATTTTTCTGGGATTCAGGTGTTGGGCTATCAAGATCTATCAATTTCTTCAGCTCTTCTTCAACAGTGGACTTGGATGCTCGTTTGGGTGATGCTCGTAGGTCTCTTGCTGAAGCCCGCAGCCGAGGGTGAGCCATTTCATTGCCATCACTCTGGTGACGTCTTAAATGAAATGGAACAGACACATTCAGGTCTCAAAGGCCTGGGGCAGGAGGCATGAATGAAACAGGAATTATAGCACTGTCAAGATTTTTAAAGAAAAAACCTAGGTGGGGAGCACAGAGGAGCTAAGGAGTTCCGCTAATACAGCAGAGCCTCAATCTTAATGAATACCTGTTGAAGCAATAAGCTTGTTTAAAAACATCAACTAGCAACTACACTTAAAGGTTATTGTAATACATTTTCCCAATAAAGGAGGGAATGTATGAAAATAACATATATTATGTACAAAATGAAAAAATAAGTCTTCAATGAGCATCAAATCACTAAGTTTTTTCACTCTTTTAACTGGCTTTTTATGATGCAGTTATGACCGAGCTTCAGCATCTCCATTTGACAGGCAGTTATTGGTATCATCTAGAGATACTGCCCAGTAGTCAAGAAGGGTTGAATAAATTACTTGGACATGGGCTTTCTGGACCACTTTCTTTCCAGGCCACACTAGTTTTAAAGGAACAATATTTTTACTAGTAAATTGTTTCTCAATTTCTTTTCCAAAAGGAAAAGAAATGGCTGCAAACTAACTCGGTGAGCTCTTGGCATGCTTTAAACCAGTTCTACTGGATACTGGCAATAGTCTTCACAAGCCCCATGGAGTGTCGCAGAGCTCACACACAGCACATGCAATACTACTGCATGGATGAGAGACTTCAGAAAACTCAGTCTCTGCGTTAAGAGGATTTTTAATATTTGCTCAAGTAGCGTTTTCAGTCCCCTTTAAGAAGTCCCAAGGAAAGATAAGTTTTAATAGGACTGAAATCCATACAGCTCTCTAGAAATGACAGAACAAAACTTTTACAAGTTAACAGGGAATGAGATAGGCTTATATATTTGATAGTTAGCTAACTGCAGAACTCTAGATTAGAGATTAAGCTCTATAGAGGAGTAAGCATCATATTATGACAGTTTTGAGCTCTTCTATACAGAAAAGTGTCACAGATCCTCAATGCTTCTTTACAATAAAATAACCAAATGAGAACCAAAAGAGAGTCTTACTTCCTTGAATCCATAAACCCCACTGAGTTTATTGTCCCTTCTGGCTTTTTCCATCCGATCAGATACTTGCTGGTAGCACCCTGGCGAGGGTAGAAAGTCCTAGGACCAGATGAGGAGGAAGAGGAGGAGGAGAAAGAAGGTGCAAGCTGGGGAGAAGTAGCAGAATGAAGCTCTTCTTTAGGTGAGCTTCTGGCACTGGTGAAAACAACTGGGCTGGCAGAGTGTCGTGAGCTCATGGTACTAGGAGAAAAACATAAGGACAAAATTTGCCTCAAATGTGTACATATGCATCTTGTTTAACTATATTTTAAAGCAGAACTTTGGGCACAAAATTATACTCTTATCAATAGCTGGCAAAGTAGCAAAACCATTTTGCTCTTTTTAAGGGCCTTCCACCAATGTTTCATTGGAAACATCTCTCAAAGCAATAAGTATTTTGTGAGTATGCAGAACTAAGAATGCAATATACCACCGTCCCCTCCTTCCCCTTCACATGTGGGAAATCTAAGGTTCACAGCCATTAACTTAAAAGTTACAAAAGAGATTGTAGCTGAATTGCCAAAAAAGAACCAAAACCCAATTTCTCGCTGTAATTCCTGCATGTGGAAGACAACATATTTTGAAGAAACATAAGCAACAAGAAACATCTCTTTAAGACCCCAGAACAGACCAAAGAAGAAACCCAAACACCTTTCAAAAGAGATTTTGCCTGAAAAGCAGTTACCACTTGCCAAAAAATCCCTCTTAAATCAAGAAGTCTGAGCAGGTTTTGAACATACATCCCAATTTGTCTAGACAGAAGAAAGAGCTGGCATGGCCAATTGGATGTTATTGTTGGAAGATGGAGGTTACTTTAGATGGGAGCTACTCTTCAGTTACTCAAATCTTGATGGAACTTGCATACTATCAGGAGCACTAGGGCTTAAGACAACATTTACTATAATAACCTTAAAAGGTCAGGCATTTCTAACTAGAGCTACAGAAAACTTTGTGTACAGCCTTAGCACTGAAATAGCATTTTATATTTGGAGACCAGTTTTCTATCAGGTCTCTACACAACTCAGCCACATTTTCGTCTCTGTATCTAGCACCGCAAGGAAGGAATTTGAAACAGATGGCCCCGTGGTAAAGAACAGTTTCTGACTGAGAAATAAAAATTAGCTGGAAGGCTGAGTAAAGCCACTTGTCTTTCTTAGCTTAACAGAAAACTCTTCACCCCTCTTCTTGTATCTTGATCAAGCCGTGCATTTTCACATCTCTCTTACCAAAACAGAAAAAAAGGAATTTAAATTTACCTTGCCACCTCAGAAAATAATCTCACCTATGTTTAGCCTTACAGAAGTCAGTTATCCAATCTACACCACTTGTCTGGCTCCTGCTGGAGTCAATAGAGAAAGATCCTGAAGAGGTCATTCTCCTCATCTGAAATTAGGTGTCTCAGATACACAGGGAGAATTAATGCTTTGATTCCCCTCTCTCCACGGACAACATATGGAGATGAAAAAGTCACCTTTAACCATGTTTCATTTTCATACGGCTCAAGTTAAGCACCATGACTCCCAACAGCTGAGTGTTGTGGACTTAATGAGGAGTCCCAGTGGACTGTGGTCTTCCCCCCTCAAACAGCGCTGGCTGCTGCAGCCCACACTCCCATCTGATGTACCCGTGGGGGTTGGCTGTGAAGTCCCTTACACATCAGGGGCAAGATGTATCTCCACATATGTATGCAAATTAAAGTACAATAATACAGTTTTCATCTTATTTTTCTCTAGAATTATTTTTCTTCTTCCCTCCATCTGTATATTTGAAAGGCCTACACAAAAGCTAGCAGATTGGGAAAATATAGGAAGAGATTTTCCTGTCTGTTTGGCACTGCACATCACGGTGTTCTCATTTGTAATGGATATAAGTAAACATAATTTATGGCAAGATAGCAGAGAAAAATAAGAGCTGGGGGAGAGGCAGCAAATTTCTCTTCGTTCCCCCTTTCTTAATACTGAAAGAAAACTCCTACACATGCTGAGTAAACCAGCCCATCTGTGAGGCATCACCACCACAAATTAAACCGCCAAGATTTAGGGAAGATGCACATTGTTAAAGAAAATATACAGGGCCTGTATTTTTTCATTTTTGCCCCCTTCTAAATACACTCCAGAAGTGGGTCAGTCTTTTGCTTCAGTGAAGGAAAAACAAAGTTCTCATCGCATTTCAGAATTCTTTAATTCATCAGGTAGTTCTTGAGGCAGTGCTAGTTATGAGCAAACATCTCTTGATAAGAACCACTAACAACTCCTTAACTAGATGGTAGTGTTGATATTGCTAAGCAGAGAGAGTAAAAAATGATGTTCGGTATGCCCTACATAAAATCTTTATATAAAATGCATATGTATATATTAAAATGATTGTAACATTTTATTATATATAATATTGTGTATATACATTGTGTATTTTAAGTACTATTACTTTAACATTTATTATAGTATGTATCATACAATAGATGCCAGGAACAGCCTGGCAAACGAGCAAGAAAATTAGCATACAGTTTTCTTTAAAGTGTTTTTTAAAAGTGTTTTAAAGTGTTTAAACACTTTTCTTTAAAGTGTTCTGCATATTTTGAGCTGCGGTTTTCCAATATAGTATTTTGGGAGGATATTCTGCCTCAGGAACTGTGCACGGACCTGTGGATACAACTGAAGCTTTTCACCCTGCAGGTAAACACAGGCAGGCCAGTAGTCTCACTTGTTAACTGAGAGCATGTTTGGAGATCGAAAGGCTTTGGATAAATTCTAGAAAAACTAACTCAGGGCTGGAGCACTGAGTACCTTAAAATTATTAGAGGTAATGAAAAAGATACTTGTCCAGGGATACCTTTTAGTTTTGGTAAGAGGACCATAAGAAACCATGTAGTTTAGGTGGAAATGAAAGTTTGATTTTATTTTTTTTCCCAGGGAATTCATGCCATCGGTGCATATGGCTCCATTTAATGACATTCAGCTATAATGATTCTGTATAATTACTGGCCTACATAATGCAGTTCTCCTGGGATGCTATGAGAAATCTGCACAATCATCAGGAAGGACTTCGGAAATGGGGGTGGAGAAGAAAAATAAAACCCAGCCAGAAGCTCTGCTGTAAAAGTTAATCACTGTAATTTACATTTTGCCACCAATTCTCAGGTACAAGTTCTTTTATGCGCCATCAAATGATCTGAACACTAATTATCGCTCCTGTCTTCTACAGACACACACACTCTAATTCGTGGTTATTTTCTTTTCTTTTGTCACCGAGGTTTTTGTTTTTTTTTTAGGGCCAAGTTCCTTTTCTTCTTACTCAGAAATCTGACTCTAAAGACATTACAGACATTCTGGCATCCACAGGCAAAAGGTAAAACAGCGAGAAGAAACAAAGGATAACAATTTAGGAACTGACAGAGAAACAGACCAATTAAGCTGTTCATTTCTCTCAAAAAGTAGCCTGTTCAGAATCATCCTTCAAGCCTTCCCTCCTGCACCTCTGTGAAGAAGCAGCTGTGGTTACAGCTTGGAAGTGCCAGCTTAAGAAGCCCCAGCTCCAGGCTGTTGTGCTTCCACAGAAGGAGCTATGGGAGAGTTGGGAGCCAACAGCTGGAGCCAGGGTCTCCTCAGGTCAGCGCTGCTGTTCAGAGGGCAACCACCAACCCAGGACACCATGCGAAACAAAATGAAAGCTTTTTAGCCCAGACCCTGCCTTTGCTTTATTGTGAGGCATCAAATGCTCTAGCGTTCAAAAATAAGAAATAATAAAGAAGGAACTCGAATCAGTCTGTTTTTTTCTCCACCAAAATAAATGATGTGGGTTCCAGGATTTCAGTATTTCTCAAGTATCACACCCTACGTGTTCTACAAATTGCTACTCCTCTTGCAAAGAGTTGCATTTTTAAATGAAACTGAAGGAAAAAAAAAAAAAAAAACCTCTTTTCTCTAGTGTAAAGCCTAGGGAAGCTTTATCTGGAATATTCAGTAACAGCCCCCAAACACAGGTACAGAATCATTAGAATAATTTCAGTATCATCACATAAAGTAATCCAAATCTACCATCTTTGGAGACACAATGCTATCCCACAATAAATAAGGAGACAGCACCCTAGACTTAAGTTTGCAATCAAGTTGCAAAGTATATCTATGGAAGACAAAGACAAGAGCTGTCAGGGTGTGCCTGCCCTGCAAAGATGTGTTTCTTTCTATTAAATTTTCTCAGCTTTTCTACTGAACTAACCCTATTTGGTGTTCAAAGAATAAACCAGAACTTCAGATGTACAAAGATGCTCTTCCTGTTAGGCACACCTTTACAACAGAGCTTCCCAGAGTTACAGCGAAGTTTTCCAGGCTTTGAGTCGCTTCTGAAAAAATTCTTCCAAATGGAAACGCTACTGACAGCTTTACTACAATCAGCACCTTGTACAAGAATCTCACATTTAATGCTACTGCCAGTTACATTCAGACAAGTATCACAGGGCGTCCGGCACGTTCTAATGAATGGTAAAAAAATGCATATAAACACTACTGTCTTAAAATAAAAGGTGTAAAACTCTAGATAACCACCATATAGATTTCTACCTTCAAAAGAGGGGCACAGGCTAATGTTGCCTAAAATCTAAGTAAATCCCCCTGCACAGTTTTTTCTACAGACCTGCTCAAGTCCTTCACGCACGCATTGCTACTGGAAACAACAGGCTCAAAGACCTGGGTGGGATTTACACCAACAGAATATGAGCTTAAGTGCCAAAACCAGCCAACCACGAGAGGCAGAAAAACAGAGCGGGACCAGCATTAATAGATTATTTAGTCAAAATTACCATGACAAAGTACATGGAGAGTGTTCGCTACATTACAGTCTCTATGACAACCCCCTATTTGCAGCTACTGTATGAGGAGTTGTTAAACTGTCTGATAAACATCTAGCCTTGCATAAATAAATGTAGCTTTCCTCAAAACGATTAATAGAAATTGCTTCAGACTTACAGCCTGTAGCTATTTTAGCTGCACACTCAAAACAGATGCGCCTTAAGAATAAAAATGCAACAGTCAAGCTCCACAAGGCCAGCAAATTATGATGATCACACATCTTCCTTGCAAGAGCCGTGGTTTCTTTCTTGTTGCTAATGTGACACGATATGAGGGTTTTTCAAAAAGCGCACTGAATACTTCTTGGAAAATGGGTTAGAAAAACGGCCTCAAATATTTTCTGCCTCTAGCAGCTCTGATTAACTTGTAAAGTGGGTATCTTCCATCTGAGGTGTTCGAGCACATTATGCATGTTCTCAGTATTGCCGATTTTACAAGTGGCAAAGCCGAGGGAGAAAGTGAAGGTGACTGTAATGTGTCACACCAACAAGCTGACAGCAGAATGAGATTAAAATCTACACATTGGAACTCCCAAGCAAGTCGCTTTCCGCCTTGATCGTATTAACTGCAAGCAGCTTTCTAAAAAAAAGAGATGGAAAAAAATGCAAAGCATCTGAAACATGCTCTGAAAAAGAACCTCATATTAAATACGCATATTGAATATTATGTGCATTAACAAAATGGACCGATCTCCTTTCTGATCCATATATGAACTGTAGTTTTTGCAAGTTATTCCATATAAACACATCAGACGCGTTGGTTTAGTAGCAGTGGTATGGAATACGCTCTCAAAGACATTCTTTAGTGTCATAAGCAGTAGCAGATGCAGAGACTAAAGGCGGTCCTAATTTCCAAGCATTCCACACATTGAGATCGCTCTAAATAACTGGTTAACATCAGCAGAAACTGCTCTTCAACATCCATTTCTCACTGCTGATAGGCCAGAGAGTGAGAATGGGAAAATGAACGTGGAAGGGTCAATCTCCTAAGAGGTGAAAATTACCTTGTATGCGAGACGGCGTCACTGAGACTATAAGCACTGTTCTCCCTCGTTAAAGGATTGGAGGCTGGCTGGCTCTTGCTGTGAATATCCAGGCTCAGTGAAGATTCGGTCTTTCGGTCTATGTGGCTCTCTTTTTCCAGTGTCCTGTCTGCAATGGACACCACCTCGCTGGAGCTGTGCCACAGGGGCGCCACCTTCTCCTTTGTTAGCCCCGTGCGGGGAGATGTTGCTGCTCCCAGGGAGGCCGTGCTGCCGTGGCTGGGCCCATAGGAAGTTGTGTCAATGCCACTGTCAGCTGAAGTCCCTTGAAGGTAGTTGTAGCTGTTCAGCTCCGATTCGGTGCGCTCCCCGCTGTCATACCACTTCTCATCACTGTGAGCACTGGATGCGTTGCTGGAGAGGGTATTGCTGCTGGAATGGCTGGAGTAGTGGCTGTCAGACTACAGAGGAAACAACAATCCAAAAAACAGCAAAATTTGTAGGTTGATTCCAGAATTACGGAGGAAATAAGCCATTACAAAAGTTACCACTACACAAAAGGAGCTCTTCTACCTTGAGGTATTGGACAAATACATTGAGGAAAACAATAAACTCTAAAATTTTTTTCCAACACAATGCATGTGCTCTGTTCTGGGTGCACATAAAAAAGTTCCCATATGGACAAGGAAGCCATGTGTTCAGTATTCAGGGAAAGCCAGAGTCATTAATTTATCCCAAATACTTTATAGTGTTCTGCTCAGCCCAGTCTAATGAAATTGGCTGACTTTTTTAGACTTTGACTTGGTTTATAACTACTATAATTACAAATAATCTGATTTTAAGACTCCAATGTTTTATAACATGAAACGTAACTAATCCACAGAAAGCGCGCAGGTTATTTTAATAATCCAAATACCTATCAAAAGTTAAAGCAGGGCAAAATGACCACTGCTCTTTCCACCCCTTTGTCGTAGGGTATGTTTCCTCCTCAGCGGGAGTGTTCTTTGAAAATGACCACTGCTCTGCTATTTAACTAATATGAATTTGTTTTTTTCCAAAAGGTAAAATCGCAAGAAAGGAAGCCTTAATGCACTGCTTTGAAATTGTCCCATCAGGGCATGCCAGCGTCTGGCTGGTTTACGTGTTCTGTCCTTGGTTACAGCCAACCGTTACCAAGAAACTGAATGCCCTTAATTCCATAGTGGGCATTGGTGGAATAGCCCATTATGGGAAGAATTTCTGGCCACACATTCATCATTGCTTAGTAGCTCAAACCCCTTTGGGGTACTTATCTCAATCGGAATTCCTTAGTTTTAGTTTCCATCTACAGAATTTATCTATGCTGACCACCTATACAATGAGAACTGAAGCAGTTTTTCATTAGACTATGGACTTGTTTGATGACCAGATGGCCCAGGAATTAGGGGAAGGATAGAAAGGAGACTTAGAACCACCTTTCCTATTCATCTACTCTTGAAGGTTTACCAAACGGGCATGGGCAGAGGTCTCAGCCAAGTATAAAAGATCAGATAGCTTCTGTTTTCACAGGAAGAGAGGAAAACGGAAAACGGATTTAATACAGACAGCAAGAAATTTCAGCACCCACCCTTCTTACTGTACAAGAGCAAGAACTGACAGAAAAAACAGGTGAAATATTAAGATGAGCTGGACTCCTAGTTCTCTGCAACTAAAGTTACTGCTCTTCACTAGGAACTGCATCACTCTCCCCATCCATCTGTCTACATAATAAAGATTTACTTTAACAATGACTAAACAAGAAGAAAGCAAGCATTAATTATTCCAGCGCTGCATTTATTCCACTACTTTGCATGCAAGCAATGAGTTATGTATTACATCATTATATGGTCAAATACATCTCATGGAAAACAGGTCAATCTAAATATAAAAACTAGTTTGTGCTCCTAAGAATAAGACGACAGGTGTGGTGGTGTGGGGTTTTTTGGTGTGCGTGGGTGGTTTTCTTGTTTGTTTTGGTGTTTGGGACACTTTTAATAAATAATAATAATGCGTTGCCATGAATTAATAAGCTAAAAGCAACGCCGCCAATCATATTGAAAGAAGAATGCTAGTGAGCAGGAACAAATAAAAGGAACCAATTAAAGACTTTCTCACATCTAAATAAATGCAATTAATACTTTCACTATAATCATGCAACACAACTCCATATTTTAGCTGATTGTACAAATAAATAAAAATACCAAATGATGTATCTTATGAGATCATTTAAAGGGTAGGGGATTTTTGAGTCTAGCGACTTAAATAATCTTCAAGACATTTTAAACTGATGAACATTTATCTCTCTCTCTGTTTCTAAATCAAGAAGTGTCAGTCTCCAAAAGGTGTGAATATCTAACTCTGCAGAGACAGAAGGGCAGAATTTACCACTCAGACACTAAATGCAAATAAAACAAGAACTATTTTTTTCAGCAGGATTCCAGCAGACCTTTCAGACAAAGTCTTCCAACGCTGTGCAAGGCAGGTATATGGAAAGAAAGTAATAGTTGCACTAGATGAGGAAAATGGAGAAAATAACAAAACAGACAGCAAGATCACTATTTAGTTTTAAAGCAGCAGCTTTTCGAGTCTTGCACTATGAAATATATTAGTAAACTTTAAGTCTTCTCACACGAGGCCCAGTAACAGCTTTGCAAGCTTCCACAAATCCTCCATATATCACAAGGCAACAAAGAAAATGATGCTGCTCAATCGGCAACAAAACTTTATTAACTAATAAATATTACAGTAGGCTGTGCTCAGCTTCTGTAGGCTTCAGAAAATAACAGCTCTGTCTACTGCTTCCTCCTTTCTAGTAAGGAACAGGGCTTGTCCTTATTTTTTTTTTTAACTGATACTGTAAATGTAACTTTGATCAACACTTTAATATCAAGAGCTTGTGGAACAAAAGCAAAACATTAAATAATTTGGTTTTTAGGATAACTTACATGACCCTGCTTATTTGGAGACAAGTGAACCACAGGATCCTGTCTCATCAGTCTTCCACTGGGGCTTTCTCTGAAGGAGGGCAGCACTTTCGACACTGCAGGGAGGTGGCACGTTGGTTCTGCAATACAGCACACAACCAGGTACTGAGGGGCACACACAGCGCAACAGGCTAAGAAAACATGTCACCTAATTTTACACTGTAATTTTTCCAATACTACCATTAGCCGAAAACTTCAGATACCCAATACAAAATTCATTCCAAATAAAAGAAGCCCAAAAGACACGTGAGTGAGCGAGTGCCCAATTCCTGCCTGGCGTAAATCAGTTAGACTTGATGAAAAACCAGCAGCCACCATCCCGGCTTTTGTTAGAACACCCCGAATGGCACCAGCCCCCACTGTCCAACAGCTCCCTACCTGAGCATTAAAACAGTGGAATATTCATTTTCACAGTGTATTAAGATTGTATCTCTAAACTCACAAGAGAGTAAAAAAAACCTCAAGATCCACATTTCCTGAAGTTGTGTTCTACACAAGGCAGGACAATAGCAAAGTTCTACAGTGATCAGTTACAATGAACACATTTTCTCCAGTACAACTAGTGCAAGTATTTCTTGTCCAAGTCAGTTAAATAAACACCTTCTAACTGAAGAAAAATCTGTTGAAATCATAAGGTTTCCTTAAAAATTGATGGCTGGAAGCTGCATAGATGTACAAAAGGAATACTTACTGAACTAAACACGACAAAAGTGTATGGAATTGATATCACTCTAGTTAGGTGCAGAGCACTCACAGGAGTGAAGCTTATTTTTTCCCAGCCGATAACTATGGAGGTCTAGAGGTTGGCCAGCCCCAGCCCATCAGGTTTTTGCCTTCTTGGAGGCGAAGGTTAGTACTTTGAAGGAACCTCTCTGAGTTGTGACTTCTTACATGTATCTTCTCTCCTGTGGTAATGCAATATTCTCCACTGCTAAAAATACTAGTTTTTAGTAGAATATGTGCTGATGAACACCAAGTACGTAACACTACGCATGGTAACTAGCAGTGCTTTCCTCAACACAATTACAGCTTGCTATCCTTGCTCTGCAGCATTAGCAGCTTTTTTAAAAAAAACAATTGTTTTTTCATATTAAAAAAAAAACCTACAAAAAGGTTTACACTTGATTCCCGCTGGCAAGTGGTAGCAAGCAGTGTTGATGCACAAAGAACACAGATGTCTTCTGTAGCTAAGAACGGGCCAGGAAGGAGTGAGCGTGTGGGTTCACTGCACCTAATGCCTTCTTTACCTTAAGACAGATTATCCCGAGTGGAAATGTTCTTATCTGGCACAGAGCCAAACTTTCACACAGAGTCACCAGACTGGCAATCGAGTCTCCAGTCAGAGATGCAGCTTCCAACTGTGACTCTATCAACGCAGGACAATACGCAAGAGATAAAATACAGGGATTGTACGTCAGTACGCATCCCTCAGCCTTTGCCACGTGCCGGAGCCATCTCTTCTGCCACACAAATTTTTCTGTTCCTTTTAGCCTCATTTATTTATTTTGCTAATATGGTAACACCTGATATGGTAAAACAGAACTTGCCAGCAGCTCCACTGGGTGCCAGCATCAACACCCAACTGTTGGTCTGCAAAAGCAATGCTGAGCAAAAGATCAGCGATCTGTGTGTTGTTACCATCACAACAGTATCAAAACATACGTGATTAAAAATCATCTGTCAAAATGAGAACTGTAGATGAGTGTGATCATGGGGTGGGGCAGGAGAGTTGTGCGGGAGGGACTGACAGATGGCTTCAATAATGAGGCACAGCTCACTGAGGTCGTGAAGGTGTGTGAGCAAAGCACATCTCCAGAAGTCAAGGCTGGCGTTTGCCTTAAACTCCTGCAGATCTCACTGAACCTCACTCTGTGCTCAACACTAGTCCATTTATGTAGAACAAAAGCTGCGATGCAGGAAAACCACAATCTATACCCACAAGAGAAAAATTATGGAATTGTTTAATCTATGGTAACAAAATTAGAAAAAAACAATCTAGCCATCTCAGCCACAGTCATCATGTTGGACCGACGCTGTTTGTAGACAGGATATTTCACTGGTATCGATCTCACCGGTATCCGATCGAGTCAAGTCATAGCTGTAGCAAAAGGTCTATGTGCAGAAACTTCAAATGAAGGATTAACAATGCAAATTCTCCATACCCAGCTGTTTTATGTAGTTAATACATTCCCTCAGCTGACAGCTTAATTGCCAAGCACAATGAAAATGTATACACTGTTGGAAGGTGGTTACCAAGCTATAGATTTACTTCACTGTTGAAACTTTAATTGCATTTTTTACATTTTGTACATGGTATTTTTATAGCTTCAATGATCAAACAATCAATTTGCATTTATATAGCACCGTTTGAAAGGGAGCATCACAAACACTTTAGTTTAATTTTTGCTGAGTTTGTCTAAGCCAAGCAGCTCCGGAGAGCAGGTGAGGTCAAACAAGCCCTCAGCACTGAGACAAATCAGTGTGTCTACCCAACCTCTTCTAAACAGGCAGAATGTTTCAGGCTAAGGTAGGTTTAGTCCCACGGTCAAATGAGGAACTGAAATCAGTTCTTTCTCAGGTGATATGCAGAGATCTCGAGGAAACAGACTGCAGAAGCCTCATACATGCTCCAGACCTAATTATTCATCCTGACGAACAAGGTTAACTTTCAAAGACGCTGAAGACACGGTGCTTAAGAGAGCTCTCTCTCTGCACAGAGAGCTACTGCCAAAGTCACCTTGTGGTTAGCACCACTTCTCGCTGTAAAGAATTAATTACCTACCCATCTGGTCAGCGATACTATCCTCACTTCTTTGCCAGCTAGGTGTGGATTTGCCGCTACCACCCGTATCGGACTGCGTGTTCTGCCTGTCAATGGAAGCAGGGGATCTACGGCTAATTCCAAACCTGTTGTAACACCCCAAAAAACAAAGCAGATAATGGTTTTAAGTATGCATAAATCTCACATAAAGGGAAAAGAGCACTTTTAAGAAGCTAGTGTCAAACAACAGGGCAGACACAGCACAGCTGCCTAAGGGATTTATAATGTTTCTCCATTTAGCTTTTGTGGAAGTTCTCAGTACCCATTTAGCAAATTTAATGTGTGAGATTACAGTACACATTAATTTATTGAGCACCGTTTATCAAGAACATCTAGTTACAACACAGACAGTTCAAAAGAAGCAGACCAAAACATCCAGAAACAAAATAACTACTTTCCATGTACATACATGTTTACATGAAAAGGTGACCAGACTGTTACACAGTTACAGAAAATTGACCACAATGAGTAAAGCTTAAAAGTTTGGATAAAAACCACACAGGGAAATGAAGTGTGTTTACTGGGAAAAGATACCAAGGATAGACCCTATTAACTGGGGAAGCACTACTTTGATGTGAGCACCAGAAAGTTTGCTGGGACAATCCCATGGATCTCAGCCACTTTCCTGGGTTCCAAGTAAAAGACTGGTAAGGTCATACCTAGGTGATACGGATATATATACAAACAACAGATTCATTTGGGATGATATTGCACTGCCAAACATTTTAAGTAAGTGTTTATAAAATTGACTTAGTTATGGATTCCCAAAACCTGGGGGTTATAAATTCTGTAAATTATTAAATTATTTGATCACAAAATAATTTGAGTTGGCTAGTGTAAACCAAACACAGCTGTAGGAAAGGAGTGAGACAAATACACTTATTGCTGTACAAGAAAGCATACAGAGCAAAAGGAAAACAGCGTTCAATGGACTTTGTAAACTCTGCCAGATTAGCCAGGTGGATTTTTGGAAAGTTCAATAATGATACAGTAAAGTCAAGAACAATCTAATGACAAAGGAGAGACACAGCGCCTCTGTGCCGCACCCAAGTCTACATGCCCTATACGCCTGAAAGCCTGTAAGAACCAAATCTATATTGTGTATGACACAAAAAAATCACTTTTAAGTCTACAAAAATTATATTTTTGTTCAAAATTAGCAGATCAATCATCAAGAATTCATCAAGAATAATGCATTTCTGAGGAATTTAATTTTTTGATCAGATATACCCTGAAGAGAATAAAAAAATCCCCAAACTCTACATGCACAAAGTACCACCCAAAAGAATTACAAGCTGATCTATTCTCTCTATATTAAGGAGTTTCTCTAGCTCAGTGTGTCTAATGAGTGACAGAAAATAAAGCACCCAAACCGTGCTTTCTACGCACTCCACTGGCTACTGACTGCCCCACAGCACCTCCAGTGCAAAAGAGACTTTTGCCCAACTGCCAGAATGAGTGTAATGGGCTTTTCCCATGTGAAAGTTCACGAACTTGTTAACTCAAATGATCCCACCAAAGAAACATCATATGACTCGGAGCAATCCTGCTCCCACCCTTACTGACAAGCAGCTGGAACTTATGTGTATGCACAGCACAGCTCCAAAATTGAAATATGAAATTTGGGCCCCCTAAATTTTACCCAAACATGACCCTATTTCCCCTTTTGTTCACCATTCCCTGAGTACAGTCAATATACATAGTTTGATGAATTAAAAAAAAAAAAAAAGTGAAGAAAACCAGGATATATTTGCCTTCTGAAAACAAACAATTTACATTGAAATTGAATGAAGTGAGTAATGCTGTTCCTTTTCTATTCACACAGACTAGTCAGGATTTCACTTAACCCAATACATAAATTAAACACGATTAATTCAGTACCAATTAAACAGATAGATAAGAGATCTGCACACAACATTTCAAAAGCTGACTAAATCTTTAAACACCGATCTGAGGTAATTTTCAAACTTTAGGACTTGTAAAGTATTTTTGGGAAGAGTATCTTTCCATAATCAAATAACTAGAAGTTGCTATCTAAAAGAAATAGCCCAAGCCCCAAGAAGCCTTGGTGTGCTGTAGGAATGTAGAATCAGTTTTGATGCATCGTCCTCTTACCTAAACCCCATAATATTCATATGTACAAAAGCAGTCAGTTTTGCATTTGGCGTATTTTATGGTATGGGATCTTTTTTCAGGATTAGAGATACACAAACAGTCTCCAATTTTACTTCATTAAAATCACTGCTCTACTGATTAAGCAGCAAGGAGTGTCTTTAGATTGTCTTTTTTGCACAAAGTGGGCTATCTAAAGGCACAAATAAATAAAAGCAGGTGGTACTATACTCTATGCTGCTTAAACATATAACCCAGCAGGGGATGTAGGAATGAATCCCCAAAACTCCAAGAACTTAGTCTGGATTAAAAGAGTGAAATTGTTTTAAGTACACATTTTATATACATGTCATAAAAAGAAAGTCATTACTTTGACATTTTTGAATTTCATTTTTAGATTCCCCAATTCATTCCCATATGTACATACCTTCAGCTGGAATGTTTTTTAGTGATGTGACAGACTGCTTCACTTATTGAGGCAAAGGAAAGGTTCCTTCATAATTACATTTTTCATGCTTTCCATTTAGCCTGGCAGAATATATTTGGAAAGTCCCGAGCACGTATGATTCATGTGTACATACAGACAGTATGGGAAGCAAAGTGCTTTTCCGGTAAGAACAGAACACAATAGTCAAATAATTGGACTTTAATAAGTGATTTTTCTTTTTTTTTTTAATGCATCCAATAAAAAACATGCAAAGCTCATGTCTTAATTACTTCCTTCATTATTCCATTGAAACACTGCTTCCTTGCACCATATTAAAACTTCAAAACTAAAATTACAAATATATATGCAAGCTTTCTAGGACACAGCTCATTCCTGAACCAAAGAACACTGTAGTGAACATCTGCATATAATTAACATAAAAGATGGCAAAGGCCAGGGATGGGTACTGGTGTGCTATGACACTGACTCAAAACAACAATCCCATCGTGTCCTACTCCAGCAGTTACGGTTGCAACGGTATGAGGACATATGGCAGCAATACAGCAATACTTTTTTTTTGTAGAGTGAATGATGTAGATGGAAAAGAGCAGACAAGATAGCAGGAGCACAAGCTGTTCTTCAGAATTCCAGGCAACACAAGTGGTGCTGGCGTGAAAGAGCCCAGAAGTAAGCAGTGTATATAGAGGTTAAGTGCTTTTTGCAGCTGCAGAGCTCTGGACAGTTTCCTTACAGTAAAGTTTAATGGCTTTATAGCACATCTCCCAATGTCAGGAGGACTTAAGAATGAACTTAAATAATGACCTGAACAGGCCTGATATTCTCATGGATCAAAGCCTTTATGAAGCAGAGAAAAGATGGGCTCTGCAGAAAACCTCAAACTGAGCTGCAAGGAGGAGGACAGGGAGGACAAAGCTTCAGTGCTGTGGAGCAAGAAGCAGCAATAGTTCAAGCACCCTCTGGACTGACACAGAGCAGTGTCCCTCTGCAGGCACCTGAACAGGCAAACGACAGTGCCTTGTGCTAAGCAGTTCCTGACAACCCTACTTAACCTAATAATACTTTTTTGCCCCTTTATCTTCCTTATAGGAAGTAATTTGGAATGTTGTAGACATGTCCTGCTGCCAATTATATTTGTCCCTACTTGGAGATGCTTGATCTATTGCTCCTCTTAGTGCTTTCTGGAAAAGATATAGATTTAATTTCTACCTCTGCAAGTTGTCCCTGATGTTGACATTGTATTGCTTCAGAGAGTTTGAAGACTTCTCAGAAGTTGGAAGAGAGCGCCCTAAACAGGGTGATGGTGAATATGTGCAAGAGCTGCTTACTGTGGATTACTTCCTGCTGTGGGATCGCATAGCCGAAGTCTTAGTTGCACTCAACACTGCTTTGCTTCACCTGCTTTGCTCAGGCTGCAAACTCCCCAAACCCCTACTTACTTTATTTTAGAACCTAAACCTGGGAAATGAAGCAATTTGCAACATGAAGCCAGTATCTTTAATGAAAATTTTTAAATACATGAAGGTCCCTTTGTAGAGTAACCTGGGCAGTTGTAGAATAAGATCAGAGTGAGAAGGTGGATTGCAAAGGGAAAAGGTGGAAGCGAGGGATTTTAAAAACTTTTTCAAGAAGCATGACATTTGAAAGCAAGCGTGTTTTAATGTGCGCAAACAACAGCTGACAGGAGGCTGCATGAGCACTCCTTTACTTTGACATACATTACAACAAAGGGAACGAAGAACAAAAAACCTGAATGTGAAAGAAGTCTGGTGCCTACCCTTCTGGCATAGATTTCTGTCTGTACGTGCCTCCACCAGAGCCAGTCTCACTTGAGGATGACAAGTTGCTTGGAGAATTACGGCACTGCTGCGACCTCGCTAAGGCAATGGATGAAACTGTGACGTAGACATCGGAGCCAGGAGACAACCTGTGCAGAGCAAAGGGAGCGGTCCCATCAGCAATATCACTGTGTGGAACATGAAGGACAACATGCCAATTGTCACATCAGCAGAGAACATGGCATCATGGGGACAGCAAAAATGAAGTCAGCTGAAGGATCAGATATTTTTCTCTTGTTAACCTATTGGAACATGGAAAATCAGCTGTAAAAAGCTGGATGCAGGGGAGTAAGTGAAGGGAGGCAAGTTTGAGAGGAAATTCCCAGCACACACCAGGTAAACATCCCATTTTCTCAAGTCCTGATTTGTTTTTACAGATTGCTTGTAAGTAATAATGCAGCACGACATTCCTCACCCATAGAACAAACAGAATGAAGTATTTCTAATTCTCAAAACAGACTCTTGCCTGGAATTTAAACTAATGGGTAAGCTGTCTATGCGAACCCTGCCAAGAGTAGCAAGCTTATCTCTCTGCCATCAAACTTGTCCTCATTAAATCACAAGACCCCAAAAACATGATGTTATTCATAAATACCTTAAAATCCTCCCTAAAAACTTAACGTTCTAACAATATGTCAGAACTCTGAAAATACAGACCTGAGTCACATGAAGCCTTCTCCTGTTGGAATAACCGCACAGCAAGTAAATGGGCTAGAACTGCAGCACATGTACCTGGGCAGAACGGCTGGAAGCAGTGGGCTCATATTGCTCAACTCATATATCCTGTCCCGTAGGTGAAGGTTTCTTTAGATTATTTTCTGCTTTGTGCATTTCGTTTCCCAAACTCCAGCAGAATTTGCTGCTGCCAGCTAGTTCTTTGTTCTACCCACTAGTAACCAAACTTCTGGTTTGAATTAAGCCATCCATGAACACCAAAATCCTACTGTGAATGCAAACCTTTACTCATTCTAACCAGAACAATACTATATCTTACATGGGTTAAATAGCAATTTACCTTTTACCATTTAAAAAATGCATATTGACTTCAGCAAAACACACAGAGGTATCTCAGTGCACAACACAACTTGGGCCTAGGGATTTAGAGTACCTCAGCCAAGCCACTTCATCTATAAAGGAGCAGTAGATTTTAATCAGCTCTCATCGCAATACTGTAACAACTTTCAGAATTCAAAAACTCTTTGAAAATGAAAAAAAAACCACCAACCCTGCACTCATTAATGTTACTTCTGTATGTGAATGTATCCAAAGACTGTGTATATGTACATATATCAAACATACATTTGTCCTCCTCAATACTTTTTTGCAAAAAAGTAGTAAAAACATCATCTTAAAGTGGAAAGAGAAGTAGGATTGAAGCAAACATCTTGACCACCTGGAATTTCATAAAGTGCCTATGACTAAGAGTAACCCTTTTTCCCAGATGAGAAAGGAATGATCTAACGTCTGACCATCACAAGTACCATACAAATCCAGTAATTCCTTTGTAGTCTACTGAACCGAACTTAACATCTTACATTTATCAAGCAAAAATTCTGAAACATTTGATTGCAAAAAACACAGTTCCAGAGTTAGGAACTTGTGGAACCATGAGCCAAGCTGCTCCTTTTCCCCATGGAACTCAGAAAAAATAAATTAATTAGCCAACAGAAGTATGTGCTTTCAATAGCATTCGTTCACCCGTGTAGGTACACACGTTTAAACTCATGCTTGCAGAACAATAGGCAGTTTAAGAGTATGACCTTTTTTACTCAATACTAAAATAGAATTTATGCCGAGGAAGCCAATTATTTCTTGAATAATTTCTGTAAAATTATTTCCTGTTGTAAAATGCTTACATACCCACTCAAGACTCAGCTATGCCTTTACTTCCTATGCCTTACCAAAAAGTGACAGCACTGTTCAGAAGAAATGTCAAGATTTCAGAACTATGCCATGGAGTTATAACTCATTTACAAAAATGAAAGACCTCGAGGGCAAACAAAATTGTATTACAAATGTGACCCGAACAACAGCCCTGAACAACCAGTCAGGCAGGACATCCTATTATTTAAAGCAGCAATATGTTTTGCTGGTACAGGTCGCAATAACACTAAAATCGTTTATAGCAGGAGACATTTCACTTTATGTGAAACATATAAATAAGACAAAAGAGTTTTCGAGTAAATTAGTTCGAATTGACTTTTTGAGCTGCTTTGAAATCTGTTGATGAAAGGCACTTCCCAAGACAAAAGGACTATTGAGTTAGCAGTATGCCCCTATAGTTAAAATATTCCACGCTTGTCTTTTATTTATAATTAAAAACCAAACTAAAACGAGCTATTATCTATTTCAAAAGAGAGCTTTAAGAAAAAATTCCAAAATGGTTAAGTGAATGAGTCCCATAATTGAATTTAAAAATAGGCCAAGCGTCCATTGCATTAAACAGATACAATTACATCGCAGACAATTGAACCGGTATTACACCACACGTGATTCAGCTCTCACAGATCTAGTTCATCCTGAAAGGGCTGGTTGAGCTCTGCCAAGTATGGGAAGAGACCCAGCTTTTATGAAGACAGTCAGTGGGACGGGTGTACGTTTTTCTTTTTGTTTAGTATGACAATACAGCCGTTGAAAGCATCCATCTTGCTCTTACATAAATTAAATTTCCATGTCATTAGCTGTAATTTTCCCCACATCTTCAGGATGCACAGGTAGGTAAAATACACATCAGAAGAAAAAGCGTCAGTCTAGTACACTGTGTGCCTACGGCTTAAGGTGGTCTTTAGTTCTACGATCACACACAGGTGCCTCCTCCCTTGGGACCTCTGCCCCCTGCACTTTTATTCTGTGCTACAACCTCTCCTGCCTAGGCTGCCCCGCGGGGAATCGAGGGGGCACAAGCCGGCAGCAGAGGAAGGACAGCCTGATAGTCAAGGCATTTCAGTGCTGACTTAGAAAAAATTCTTACCTTTGCAGCAATTCAACATAACCACTGGCGTATTTGTTCAAGAAAATTTTTCATTCATTGTCACTAATTGCAACTTTCTCAGAGGCCTTATTTGATTCCGAGGCCAGATCTGTTTCTGAGCTGAAAGCTTACCAAAGCAGTTGAAGTCAACTGAAGCTGCAATTTGAATATATAAAATATTAACAATGCTGGGCACACTTCCAAATATGAGATGCCCAAAATAAGACACAGCAAATGTTTAGTACTTAATTTCTCTCTCCACCTTTGTTCTTAATCAGAAGAAGGCCAAAGACATCTCTTCTCACAGAAGAGTTTCAAAAATTAAGTTTAATTAATACCCGTGAAGCATTCAGAAACTATAGTAATGGGTGCCACTGTAAAGCTTAGAGGGGAATTAATTGCATCTTTACAGCAGGATTTGAATGGCATCCAGTAAATAAGGGATGGAGTAATGAAGAAGAAAATAAAATATTAAATAGCTCTTTTTTAATGAGCTCCATCCACTGTGTGAACTGAATGAGGCAGATGTACTCTGTTAAAAGACATTCTCATAATTTAATCAAAGGAAGTATCAGAAAATAGGGTTACACAAGACTTCTGAATAAAATTGCACTGCAATTCTTAATTCTGGCATGCTCACCTTCCATGTGCTTGATTTTTGCAGTCCTAATAATACTGCAAGACGTGACAGTTCTTTGAAAACACTGACTTCAGTGCCCTCATATTAAAAAGGATACCAAACCATTCAAAAAGGCAAGAAAGAACATCGGCAATTTTGAACAAACACAGTTATGCTGTCATAGTCTACCTGTTCACACCACATCACACACTTTCTTGAGTATTTTTCTTCAGTCTGATCATTGCATTTTAGAAAATATGTATTATTACAAGAAAAGATATAGAAGGTGGGCAATAGGACAACCAGAGGCACAAAATGGTTTCCGTACAAAGAAACACTGAAAAGGCTCCACGGGTCCACAGATTACAGAGAACTTTATCATGTCTGCTTCAGTCCATGCAAACACGAGTTATACTGCATCAAGCAAACAATGATTATTTGTTATCCCTTGTGGCAAAAGAACAATTAGGAGACCTGGAGCTATCAAGAGACCAGTTAGGAGGCACGTGAAGTGCTACCACCCACAGCAGCTGAACACAGCAGCACAGGTGCATCTGGCCCAGGCCATCTCAAACAGCAGCCGGCCAGGGGACTGTCCCAACTGAAAAGGAACCTGTCTTTACACCCATAAACATTTCTGATGTTTTCCCTGGTCCCTGCTGGTAGCTACTGCCCAACAAGAGAGATCAGCTCTTGACATGACACAGCATGGCTCTACTCAAGTGTTTTTGGAACACATGAGTTTGCCCATACAGCCCAGGTGTACCAACAAACTTTTAATTTTCCATGGCTACATCCAGCTCTTGGTCCTGGTGCCGGTAGGAAATGCATAATAAATAATCTCATGTTAGGCCACGCTTTAATTTGATGAGTGTTATAAAAACTTTAGAACAAGAAACATTCTGACCCGGCGAGGCAGGCAATGCATGTGCCACAATGCCCACATGATGGTGGCAAGATGAGCACAGACACCTGCTTGTTTATATTAGGAAAAACCTCACTGATTGAAGCCAGGCAGCAACAGAGCAGGATTCTTCTATAGTATGGGAACAGTTTAAACTGGAGTCTATCTGCAGGAATTAACCTATAAACTACTACTGGCACACTTCCTGTCACTGACTACATGCAAGCATCGTTTCAAGTATGGAGTTCTAGGGCAAGACTGTAATCCAAAGTCCTCAATAAGATTTAAAACCAGTCTTAATGAATATTGTTCTAATGCTTCCATATGGTGGAACTTCACAGCAAGTGCTTGACTGCGGTTATGCTGTAATTCAGTTTTCCATTTGGTTTAAAAATATTGACTGTGCTCTAAAGTTTGCTAGTTAGAACCTTTGAGCTTTCTTCCAGAACAGTACCAAACTGCTCACAGAAGTGCACAAATCCAGCAGCGGGCTTTGCTTGCTGCTTTTCACACTTCTCAAACATTTGTTCAATCAAATTATAGTTAAGACTGCTTGCAGTTTACAAAAAAATAATTAAGAAGAGATTATTGTCTTAACACTACCTCATCTCCTTTCCTTGTACATTTATTTCTTAATAAAGTCCAGAAAGCAAGTGTACAAAGTAAAAACTGAAAATTTGGGGGGAGGGAGGGATAATACCAAGCTCTAAAATGACATCTTCTCCAATACCATTAGTTCTGACATACTTCACAAATATGTGGTTTATGTATCACACTGATATTTATTCTGTCTATACAGAAGCCATAACTTAGAATTTATTGCATTTATATTATTAGATTTTCCAGTCATTAATGTTGCAGTAACAATAGATTAATTTTAAGATTTATAAGGTTTGGGTTTATTTTTCCTGGCTACAAATATACACGAATCAATAATACATTCAAGCATAGCATGCAACCAGGAGAACTGCAGTATAAGCTAATGAGGTGGATACGTGAGGACAAACCAATAAAGGTACATGTAAGTGCTCTTCTGGTTAGACACAAGGCTGGGCATTTGTCTGCCTTCTCAGAATCGGGGACTGTCAAGCAAACTACTCTCCCTCTTACAACACCAGGCTCCACAGGGAGGCAAGATGTTTTCATGTACATGAAGTAATATCTTCCTGTTCTCAGGACCAGTAATGCAGCTTTTATCTATTTTTAACATTGCTAAATGGACTAAAGTGAAAATGCCAGCTGGGGCAAAAATTAAACTGGTTCCACTCAGCATGCATTTTTAGAGCCTCTGGCTATATAAAGCGATCGTCAGGCAAATACCACTAGTGGGTAATGCCAAAAGGGTTACACCTGTACTCCAAAATCACTCTGTACTCAAAGAAGGACACTCTTACTCTTGTCTGTTGGGCTAGTTTTGCTTAAATGAAATGCCTCAAAACATCTGGGTTTTTTTTCAAAATACTTGATATAATTAATGGATTTACTGCTTACATGTTATCACCGAAATGAGTACCACATCAAGTCTGATATGTTGGATGTTATGCCTCTGTTTTGTTCTTTGAAATTCCACCCACTGGAGCTATGGCTAATGGTGGTACTGACCTTCTGTGGTCCTGGGCAACTGCTACCAGCACTAGTTCCAAAAACCACCTCAGATTTGGAACTGAGAGACACGTGGATCAATTTACTACAGGTTTGTCAGCTGCTACGTCCCTTAAAACATAGATCACAAGCTATAGATTGCTATTTCTTAGCAGCAAATGAGATCTGCCATTCCCTGTCACTGAGCCTGGCTCCATAAATGAAGAATGTGCAGTCAAAAGGCAAAAGCAGAGAGGGATAAATGCCAACTTCAGTCTCAAAACAACTAAATATTAAGATCAACCAAACATCAGCAAATCCAAACCGCAGAAACACAAGTGACAGCAAGTGATATCGAGAACCAGAACTAGAGAGTAAAATTGAGGTTACAGCTATAATTTAGTACTGAAATGACTTATTGATGCTTATCTTCACAGGTAAGTTTCCAGCCCCACTGACAGTTTTCAAAAAAGTATTTTTGAAAGTGAAGTTCTAATGGTAGTAAAGAAACCTAGGATATCTGTACTGCTTTGTAAACAAGTCATAATTACAGCTACTTTTTTCTGAAATCCCTTAAAACACTGTATAGAACATAAGTACTGCAGAGACCATTGAGTATATGGTGTGACCATTTTAATAATCATACTATAAAAATTATAATTTATGTTTATAATCATATAATTAAATTAAATATTTCAATTATAATCATATTAAAGTCCCTTTTTGGACTGCAGGGACCACCAGTACAGATCCTGGTACCCATACTAGGTGGTGACACTCGGTCCTTTATTTCTGCAGCCAACAGAAGAAACCATAGGGAACAAAGGCCAGTGGAGCTCCATCACTGCCACCTGCACCAGAAACATGCACAGATCCCAGCACCTCCACAGAGTTGGTTTTAACACCATGGAGAGTATGAAAGTTAGTGGCATAAAATAAAAAGCTATGAAGATCTAATCATGTTTGATCTTTAGAGATTCCACACAATTAGAATAAAAGTATCTGAACTTCCCCAAAAGCAAAGCTTTCTTTCATCATGCACAGAAAAGACAAATAAGTCCTGGAGCGAGCTTATTTCCCCCCGCCAGTATTTCTTTAAAATTACAAAAATGTATTTTTCTTCAGTAACTGGAAACACGTTAACCTTATGCAGCTGTTGTTATATTTAAACTTCATCCATCCAAGAATAAAATGTTTAGCAGACCAGAAAGATAAGAGAGACCTTTTGCAGGCATCCAAAAAAATTCCCAGCCAAACCTGAGAGCTACTTTGATTATACACTTTTAAGGATGAAAAGATCCAATAGAACTCTTTTTGAATGATAATAAAAATCCTTAAAAGAATGTCCAGAGGAGAAAAAACCTCAGCTATGTGCCTTGAAAATGAAGGAAATGGAAAGTCAAAGTTTCCCTTTTTGAAAACAACTACTGAGTAAATGGAAATGTAATTTTCGCTTCACAAACATTTGTCAGGCCATAACCCCCCTCTAGAAGCATTCAGAGACTGGATAGATAGGTGTGTGATGCTGCCCACACAAGATTTTATGCAGAAGAAAAACACAGTTAATAACACCCTATCCCTCAAGTGCAGCCAAAGGCTCAATCTCCTTGGCATGAGTGGAACAGCCAACTCGAGACTCAAGACAAAGCTCTGGCTAATAACATGAAAACACGGAAGCGTCTGAAAAAAAACAGCAACTCAAATGAATCTGATCTTCTGCCACCGCCTTAATCTTTGCCCTGGTATTACCATGCCTTTCCCAATTACAGAATGAGAGACTACAGCACTTGAGAGAGCAAAAAAACCCAACACCTGAACTCCTATCCCTTCAAACTCAGCATCTGTCTGTCTTCAGCTCTGACAGGCAGGTATGGCCTGAAGCCATGGAATTTTTATGTGGGTTCAAATATACCATTAGAGAGTGAAGTCTGGTATCTCACTGGCTTCTGCAACCTTTTTCACAGACAATTTTATCAGGTTGTCTGTGACATTACTAGTGCTTTCAGAATTGCAAATTATCTTTTGCAGCTCACACTGATGGGACCCCTTAAGTATAGATCTCTTCAACTCACCTAAAGCTACAACCTGGGGGGTACTCAATTTGAGTGCAGCAGTAGTGTCCAACAATACTGTATAATAATCAAGAAAGAAAGAAAATGAAGTCTTTACCAACTATTATAATTTCTTAAAATGTCCTATGCAGAAGTTTCAATTTCACCTTGGTGGTTTCTTGGTCTTGGCTGTACCATCTTTGAAGAATTTTCTATCCCCAATCCCTCAAGATGTGAAAAATGCTTTAAATTAGTTAATTAGAGTTCTCTCTAAATTTTCTACAATATGCATCTGTTTTCCAGTGCTATGTATTTTTCAGCAACATAAAGGATGATTAGAATCCATCTACAGCTTTTTCAGGAATTGTTGAAAATAAGAAATACAAGCTATGAGCTTGTTTCCCTCAACAGATTTAATTGTAAATGCAGAGAGAGTGACAGACTTGTATAGATAATCAAAACAATGGCAGTTCATTTGAATACTACCAAATACATCTTTTTCCATGAAAGAATGAAAATGCTGTGACAGGGTGTGCCTGATACCTTTATCTTAATAATAACTGTTTCCTTGTTTAAAGTTGACGAAACAATAAAAAACCCAAACCACCCTGGAGAAACGCAAGCTTCTTCTCTAGTCTAAGAAGTTCAAAAAATCCTGAATCAGGTAAATTTGCTTTCTTGCTGTTTAACAAGAATTCTCGTGCTAAATACAATGTTAGATGCTAATTCTGCCTTGTGAGCTTTTAGGCAATTGCAAAAAGCTTATAAGCAAACTAAAATTTTGATTTACTACTTCAAACTCCAGAAGTTCAGGAACACTTAGATCTAAAATGTCAATTGTAACTCATTTAAAACTTTTAATGACAACACAGTAGCTTTAGAATACCTTCCAGCAAAAAGGAAAACACAGCCTAACAATCCTGTAATGCTTCATTTTGTGGTTAATCATGCCAGGGAATTTATTTCCTCTTGGCTAATGTTTTGCTTATATTCATGTCACCTTTTGACTAATTAAAAACAAGATTAAAAGCAGTCTTCAGACACTAAGATAAATCTATTGTGCTTTCTTCCAGACAAGATTCTGAGCAGCAATGAAAAGCTATTTATGAAGAGGACACTTACCTCCGGCTCTCCAGCGGGCGCCCATCGCTAGAGATGCTTCGTGGGATGTTGGCTGCTCGTTCTGGGGGTGGAATTTTCCCTTCTCCTTTCCCAGAGCCAATCCTAGACGTAACTGGACTTTGTATTTGGGATGGTACTTGAGCCACATGAGGTCCCTGTCCCTTGCTTGCATTTCGCTGCCATTTATTATTATTTCTGAATGGAAATTTGAATTCATATGACATTCCTTCATTCACTTTGTATTCCATCACTGGCATACGGTAGTTTTCTGAAGAACTCCTGGAAATGAAGGAATTTAACATGCTGCTGTAAAAAATAAGATAAATATATCCTGTTCATAAGGATAGAAATCCAAAGAGAGAAGCTGAATCAATTCTATGCAACAGTAAATGAAAGATTTTGCTTTTTGGAGACATATATTTAACAGAGGTTTGGGTTTTTTTTTTATACTATTCATCTGATTACTGGGTTGGAAAAGCTAAAAAATATCTACTAGAAGGGAAGTGATGGATTTTAGAACGTGCCTGCACCCAGAAATAAAACCCCAAGTGTTTGCTATTTTCGAGATGAATCTTTCCGATGCACAGATATCCATTAAAAGACAATATTTTCGTCAACTTATGCATTATACTTCATTTCCAAACAACTGTGGCTTTGGATTACACATTATTTGGATTGCACATTATGATAACAAAATGCATGCTAATAATTGTAGATGCCAAGCCTAAAAGGTGCTTTCTGCTTCCCAAGGACGTACAGGAACAAAACAGCATAAAAATTGGAGTGAAACAGGACATAAGCTAATGCAGTCCACGTAAGATGCAGGGCAAACTTCTGCATACATTTAAAAGGAGAGATTTGGAGAGTAGATGTGACCTTCAGCTTCAGTGAAGGTAATTTTGTATTTCTCTTGACAAATGGACATAATTCTCCTTCAGTGAATTTTTTATTGTGATTACTTTGTTTACTTACACACTTCATTATCTAATGGGAAGGAAAAATAAGCAATCAGTGCAAAATTTTCTACTTCTAGCTCTTCCTCTAAGTGATTATACCATTAGCACTGAGAAATCTCTCCTCCCAGCTACAAAGAAAACAGGTAACCTGCTATCTTGCTCTGCTGACATTAGCAAGTAGTGCAGTCTAATAGGAGCAGATGAAAGGAGAGTGGGTGCTGTAGTCTTGTTGTCCACAATACACACATTTTGTGGTGGTGTTACCCTCTAGCCTTGACCTGCAGATGAAATTAGCAGTTGGAAGGCACAAGGTGCGTTTCTGAGGCACGTGTAGTTCAGCTTCACCTGAAAATAAATGTCCGCGTGCTCCCAGAGCACTCTGTGATGTGAACCACTCCATGGCAGGTGGGAGACCAGGAGATTTGTTTCCCAAGTCCATTCTCAACCCAACTAAAATCTTGATATCCTTGTTTTTAATTTTGTCTTCCTATATTACATCTCTGCTATCCTTTCCCTAGCAAGTACATAATGTAGTCATTCGGGTTTCCCTTTATTTTTTCAGATATAGTCACAGTTTAAGAAGCGAGAATACACAATTTCTTCTCGCTGCTGTGTCCTTAGCTTCAGGGTCAGCAATCAATCCACTAAATGAGTTCACTTGCAATGTTTTAATGACCATCTTTTAGTAGAAATACACTAATGCCTCTGTGTTAGTGCATTGGATTGTGAATCAGGGTATTTGGATGTATTTTTGTATCTGCTGCTGACCTTGTATATGTGCCTGTTGGCAAGTCATCTTACCTAACTGCATCCCTGCTCTTCCTGCAGCTTCATGCCAACCAATTTATTAGGACAGGGACCACTTCTCATATGAATGCACTATACCAAGCAGAACTGATCTTCATTTTAGTTACAGCCTGTAGAAGTTACTGAAATGCTAAATGACCTCCAGAGGACAAAACGAAAGGGCTCCAATTTCGGAAAACTGACTGTCAAAAGAAAAATTGTTTTGTCCAAAGATTTAAGTCAAGTCTCTAGTAATATATGTAGGATAACTACAAATTCAAGACACAGTTCCTAAACCTTAATGATTTTGGATACAGCAAGCAGGATAAAGAGTTGCTTTATGAAATTTTATAACTAGGAAATAACCCTCCATGAACATTTGCCCACTAGAAGACAACAAAAAAACCTCACTGATGCTGAGCGCAGTATTTCAAAAAGTACAGTAATTTCTCTTCCTGCCATGGGTTTGGATAGACTAAAGCTAAGCCTGCTTTTGGCTGTACTTAATTTAGTTCAGGAATAATAGGATCTGTGCTTTCCACACAGATTTTTCTGCTCTAATCCTTTTGCTATGATTGCAGCTGAACTTTCCATTTGCTTGGGCTGCTAAATACTGTACAAAAGCTTTCCAAATACCTCATGGGTGACCTTATGCCACTGCTCATTTTAATCCCTGACATGTATTCAATTTTCCATTGACAACTAAAGGACAAATAAAATTCCTCTTCTCTCTGTTCCTGTTTTGCTACCAGTTGCAAAAGGAGTTAATACGGCTCACAGTATAAAAAACATGGGTTCTTCTTTTATGCAAGTACAAGGTCCTTGCTTGGAGATACAATTACAGATCTATGTTATAAATACGCAATTAAGTTCAGCTCCAACCTTAAGTATACAAGGACTTAGTGTGTAGCCCTACAAAGGTATTTCCTAATTAGAAAACAGAAGTGCAAACTGCTCTCAGTCTCTCATCAGAAGGAACACATTGAACTTTGATAACTGTATTTGCTTCTTCTTGGCAAATCTAGCATAAACCTTGAGCTAGCCTGCAGGCAAATTTAGTCTATTAAAGATCATTCCATTTTAATCATATAGCATTTGCAAGATATTAATACAGGATGTCAGGAATAGGGGAATCAGATTTAGTGATGTGGCTGAATGCTAGAGACAACTGCAGAGAATTCAGATGAGAGCAGTAAAAATTATGAAAAGCTTTAGAAAGAGTTCAGGAAAACCAGAAGGACTTAAGTCCAATTTAGAAAAAAAGCACGTTACTGCCTATTTCTGGTCAAGCAACATTTTAAAGCTCTAAAAGCAATAATACAGTTGACATGAGCCTCAGGCTTAACACAGATGAGAAGCCAGAGATATGCAGCAAGATCTACTACTGAGTAAAGAAGAACTGCATTTCGCAACAGTTTCTCTGACCAGATCCATACCTTTAATAAACTCCCATCATTTACAGCCTTAGTTATTTGTGAAAATAGAGAATGTAAGTCTATTCATAGCTTTCAAGAATTATATCCTCAGATATTGCAAATTACCAAGAAACAGGAAAGCAGGGAGGGAAATGTACAATTAACTTTGATGCATCACAAACACACAACTGTCAACAAAAAGGTGTTTGATTTCCATGTTAAATTTCATGGCATTTCAAGGACGTGTGAGGTTCTTCATACATTTTATTGAACTTTGGTATACCATGAATATTTTGTGGAGCCTGGACTCTGAATACAAGCAATTTTTCCTGCCCTCCTATTTCACCTTACACTACTGGAGACTGTGTTATAACTATGCAAGGGTCTGTGGAGGTTAACACTTAGTCTGTGGTGTTTCATTCCCCCATGACCCCACAAATCAAGACAATTTCAGACCAAATGCAGCTATTACACAATACCTGCGTGGTGTGCAGTCCTCATATGGAGGGACAATGACGACCTTCACTGTTACTGATGTTCTCAGAAGATCAATCATTTGCTCATGACTCAGCGTGGCCACAGCCACCTTGCAGATCTCCACCAGCCGGCTGCCCTGCCGCAGTCCCGCCTGCCACGCGTAGCCATAGGGCTCAACGTCAGCCACAATGCCTTCATAGTTGACGTGGAAGCCAAGCTGACCCAGACCATTCCTACGCAGAGTCATCTCCACGGTTTCACAGCCCTTGGTCACAAGCTGTTAATTGAAATGAAGACGGAATTTATTGCATGGAGAGATGTTCAGTGCTAACAGAGGTTTAAGGGTTCCATTTTTGTACAATCAACCAACTCCAAGACAACGATGGGACACAATCAAGGAATATATAGCACAGTCCTGGGAACGTAATCAGCTGAAACGGGTCTTGTCACTCAAACCAGTATTTTCAATAGAGTCTGATTACCCAAATTCTGCCATGAAATTTTTACAGGAATTTAAGGAGGTACATGGTAGCAACACAACAGGAAAGCACATGGTGTTACTCAGGGATCTCTATCTCTTACGCTTCAGTAACCAACCATTCTACATTTCTAGCTGTTTCAGTCAACTCTAAGATTACTTTCAGTCAGACTGCGGTGGCAAACAGCTACCAAGCACAATAACTAAGGTCTGTGCCAACTCTTCTATGTACCATGAGTGCAAATACCACCAAGAGCAATCTCATAGGGCCTGGTTTTCATTTTTTCTCGGTCATTATACAACTACAGTTGTGAAATTACAGAAGAGACAGTGAAATATAATGATAATGTATTCTTTCATAACTTAATTGAATAAAAAATGAGTACGGACAGATGTTTTACAGACAGATACCATGATCCACTGCATTTTAGTTTATCACATGCATTCAGAAAATATCTGAAGGTTGCAATAGGGATTGGGACTGCACCCTGCTGGCAACATAATAAGTCAGTCTCAAAGATATTACAGCTTAATTTGAAACAAGATACAACAAGCCTATAAAACAGAGAAAGGAAAGGAAAACAAGGGAAAGAAATAAAGTGACACTTCTGTATTTATTGTGTGGGAGCCATTTATGCATCTGAACCCCCCCCCCCTTTCTTTTTTAATATATATTCAGACATTTTTGACACACACTACCTGCTGAGGTTCGTTCATATCTGATAAAAGTGAAAGCAATACTGGATTTTGAGAAATAAAAAGCAGGAAAGTCCTTACAGATGTCATGATAAACAATTAGAACAGATTTAGGGATCCCAAACATTACTTAAACTGAAGCCTTACTCATTGTTGAGGTGAGAGGAGAAAGCAAAGAAATGGAACCAAACAAGAGAACTCATTCTAACCTCCAGCCTTTTGACGATCTCTTTGATATCATCAATGTTGCTGATGAAGCTCTCCAAAGAAACACATTCACCTCTTTCATAGAATATTTTGATATTTGTGTCTGTTGAAGTCCACCCTATCACATCTCGACAGGAGCAATTGAACACCACGCTTTTTGTGTCCTGTTCAATGAGGACTACAAACTCGTTAGAGATGCCAAGGAGACAGTCTATTTCCATACCCTTGCTGTAGTCTTTTGCATGGACACTCCATACAATAGCACCAGAACTATAGATCTCTGCTCCTGGATAAGGCTTGGACTTTTCCTTCTTTTTCGAAGCAAGTGAGATGAAGGGGAATTTCCCAGAAGGGTCAATAGGTGTGTTGGTGACATTCTTCTCTGCCAAGTCTTTCAAGTACTCTTGACGGGTCCTGGTGGCCATCGCACGAAACTTTTCTGATTTATGAGCAGCATTCTCTGCGTTAATGACTTTGGCTAATAAGAAGTCCCTGAACACATTTGACTTAGGAAACGTGACACCTTTTGGAATAGGTGGTCCAAAGGATGGTACATCTCTGGATCTTGTCACAGCAACACTAAGTCATAAAAGAAAAAGGAAGAAGCAGAATGTTTCATTGTATGCAAATTCAATGGTTTTTCAATACAAAAAAACACATTTCCTTTTTACCTCAAGCCCTCAATTTTTCTCTCCTTTTCTCAGCAACACGCCTATATTCACATTTTAATCTTGTCAGTGTGGAGATTACACCGTCCTTACTGTATAAACAGAAGGCCACTTATTTTTGCACATAGCCAGTTTTGAGTCATCGACAGTACCACAGCTTAAAGAGCTTCACGTGCAAAATCATGCTTTTTTGATAAACTAAACCCTCATGTATGTAGTTCTGAATTTTGTTTTCACTACAAACAGAAAATTTCTAACACATAATATTATGAAGGCTAGCTTACAGATTAGCTACCTAATGCTGAAAGGCTCATCTAAAAGCAACGTGAAGTGTAAGATCAACACTAGAAATATAGATAAAATGGACTCATTCAGAAATAAAGTCATGTCACAAGACTGGTTTCACCATAAGAATAATTTTCAGGTGTCTAAATGCACATAATACATAATACTACTAATTATGTTTTAAATTTCTGGATTAAAAGCTGCACTGGCTGATATTGCATCCTAGTGATAGAAGCAGACTCCAGAAATACTCGAAATAAGAAATTTCTTCGAAGTTTGGAGACATGTATTATTAATAGATGCTTCCATTTACTTTCTGTACCAAGTGACGGACTGACAAAAAGATTGCCTTGGGCAATACTGAGGTGGTTACATATTTTCCTTTCTCAACTCTCTTTAAATACAGAGCAAATGAAAATCATTTGGCATCACTCAAGATTCGCCATTACAGTCCAGTACCACTTACCAGTCAGTCTGAAGAAGAGACTGACCCCCATACTTCAACAATTTTATGACAAGAAATGCTCCAACAGTTGGCATATTATTTACAACATATCTATAACTGAATCTGAAAAAGCATTAACTAATTTTGGTCAAAATATCATAGTAATGGAGTTTCATAAAGAAAAATAGGCTGGAACTTGAACACACTAGAAATGTGTGTGGTGTTTCATTTGGAAGACTGGTGAGTATTACTCACACACTTTGTTCTAACATAACTGAATCCTTAAACACAGAGAAATTCTCCCCCCAAAAAATCAATGACTGAGACTGCAGAAATACTAATAATGTGCTTTTTTTTTTTTTTTTTTTTTTGTATTGGGGTGGGAGGTGGAGGGGGACAGGATGGGACACAACAAACACCAAAATAAAAAAATTAAGTCACCCAATTTTTAACTGTATTTTCTGGTTTTGGATGGTGGGGTGTTTAATTGTTTGTTTGTTTTGCTTTTTCTAATTATATTTTCTCACAACTGACACTGAAAAATATATATGAAGCAATATAGCAATGAATGACATCAATATAAAACTGGAGATGTTCATGATGCAGTCATCTGATCATCTTCAGTGGTCCTAAAGAGTCTTTTGTTAAGAAGCCTGAGCATTAAACACAATTACTGGATGTAATGAAAAATTACCAGCAACTTCTTGTTTCATTAGGTTTTCAAAATCATGAAGCACAGGCATAAGAATTTTATCTTTAACATATGCTACACACATCTTAAAGTGAGCAATGCTGACAGAGAAGCTAAGCTTTGAAATATTGTTTATCTTAGTTAGGAGGGAGAATCACTGGCCAAGACAGTGCTTCATTTTATTCCTTTTATGTAGTTTTTAATATAAATTCCAGTACATTTTTATGCTATATGGCTTCCTGTTTTGTCTAGAATTATGAATCTATGAAACTGTTCCAAATATTTCAGTGAAAAAGAGGTCAAACTTACTTTGAAAAGTTTCCTAGAAAAACTTTTCATAATGGAATTCTATAAAATTAAGTCAAGTGTATGCATTGGGACAATAAAAAAAAAGACAGGATTTTAAACTTAAGGACAGCACAGAGAACCCAGAATGCTCTGGCAGTCTCCAGCATCAAAATGAACACTGATGCTCACGATTTTTTTTCCCTTTCCCTTAAAGTTTAAGCCTGTCGCATCTCTGAAGCTGAAGTTTTGGAATTTTATTCATTAATAGCAATCAGTAAGGTTCCAGTCCTTGTAGGCGTGCAGATTTGAAAAATGAAAGCAATTCAGTAGTCTCAAGGTCTGAAACAGAATCCTGAGATGTTGAAATTTATTACAGTATAACAAGTATAAATCTTTCCCATTCCTTTTAAAAAGGAATAAATGGAAAATATGCAGTTGTATTATTGAAAAATAATAACCAAAATCAGATCTTTCTCTGTATTTGTAATACCCAGTTCAAATGGAAAAAGCATCTGTAGCCCTCGTGGATGTATTTCCTACTTTCCCTTCACTTCAAAATCAGTTTCTTCACAGAATAAGAACCAAAACATAAGCCTGAAAGTTTAAGAACAAGCTATGTCTACATAAATTATGTAGCAGTGGAATTTGTTAATAAGCTGCCCTAAAATGTGTATCAACACGAACATGTCTGCTCTGGGAGAGTTTCATACACGTTCAAAGTTCAGCATCAGTTCCAGAAGCACCATGTGAGCTTCACCAAAAACTTAGGGTGACAGAAAAGCCTTTAAACCTTACTATATTACTTGAAAAACATGAATACACCATCTCAGATGCTGCAGTCTTAGCGCTTCCTCTAAGGAAGCACTTGGCTGAATTAAACACTTAGGTCAACACTTGTATTCAGTAAAGACAAGTAAATTCTACAGCTACCTCTTTCAAGATAAATAGAAAATTAAATAGAAATTTCTACCACTTTCAAGATAAATAGTCTAAATCCATTACACTGACACTTTGTATTTTAAATAAAGAATCTTTAGAAAAGTTTGCTGATACAAGCAAACGTTTAAAAATAACAATACAGTAGGAGATCAGGATATAACAAAGGTAACAAGTTTTACTGGTCATAAAAAGAAGCGTAATTCAAAAACTTTATTTCTATATGCTTTTAATTTGGTTTAAAAAATGTTAAATAGGAGTCTCACATTGCAATTCTTTATTACAGTTACTATCAATGGCCACTTTCTATTTTAATCATATTGACTTCAAGATCACAGTAAGATTAGTTTTTGTTGTTGCACAATGTGCTGGAATTTCTTTGTTGGACTGAAATGAGATATGAAATGAAGATACTTCAGACAAAATACTTCAGAGAGCTTAGCTTCTTTCTAAAAGGTTAGCCATACTTTTTCACTGTTTTAATTTCAAAAACGAAACATAAGCTCAAGTGCAAACAAAAAGTGAACTATTAAAGCAGACATATTCTTCCAGCATACTCTTAATGATGAACATAGAAAGGAAATGAGAATGTAATTTTAAAACCATTCCCATGTGTGTGCACACACATACTGACAGCATTCAGCTCCTCATTAGGTGTGTTTCCTTTACATGTTTGTATGTGTCTATTTACTTTTTAAAAAGCATTCTGAATTTACATGACCCCTTATCTTTCACTGTGTTTCCCTACTGCAAATTAAAAAGGGGAACAACACCTCATTTTGCACTCAAATTGCACTTTTTCAGTGACTAGTGACAGTACCTGTAACAAACACTGTCAGTGCAGGGACCATGCACTCTGACAATAACAAAGACATGCTGGAAGTGGGATCGAATGTTCTTTGGGCTGAATGGTTGTGCTCCAGGCTCTTGGAAAACTATCGTCACAATATCATTTCCAATATGCCGTTTTCTCAGAAGCTTTAACAGAAAGAGATTCATAGGTTAAAAACACAGTCTTTGCACAATTTTCAGTTATTTATTTCTCATTATTCTAAATTACTACTGTTAATTTTTTTTTATTCCAAATGACACTTCAAGTTGAAAACTGAAACGGTTGTGGATTTATATGACACATACCAGAATATTAGTTATTTATCTAATATATTTCAGGCATAGACATTTTCATTTTCCTAACAATTTAATTTCTACTTGTAATGTGCAGGGAAATACTGCCTGGTAAAATTTAAGCTAAACAAAGAGGAAAAATGACAACAAAACCCACTAATATCAGAGTAACCTGTGGTACATGGAAGCTAGAAAACATTCTCCACTTCACTTTTTTTTTTTTTAACAAGCCAGACACAGGTTCTATTTGAAGTTGAAAATATTTGTCACTGATAGGCTTCTTTCAGTAAGGCCAAAACTAAAATAAAAGAGAAAGGTAAACATTGGCGTACTAAAAGTAAACTAAAACCACTGCCCAGTTATATTTTACTCTTAAAGAAAAGATCTATTTTATTTGCAAAAACAGAAAATAACATCCGTTTCTAGAGTAAAATGCATGCGTATCGTGTGTAACCAGATGGCCCAGGCATTTCACAGTAACAGAACAGATCAGCCTACATAGCTCTGCAGTATAATAAAAAGATTTAACACGCAAAAAAAAGAATTTTTTTTCTCGTGCCGTCTTGTGTAGTGTGCCAGATGACCCACTCATCACCTCTGATTCTGTGCGTATTGCAGCAGTTTACTGAATGCCATCCTTAAAGTGCAGTGGACTTTGCTGCAGAAGGCTGAAAATTTATGGTCCTGCTGGCACAAGTCACGAACTCCTACTAAATAACACCGATGTAACTAGTGACATTATGGCATAGTATTCACATGAAAGTTTCAGTAAATAATGCGTAATTATATAGAAGACAGTCCTATGGAGAAAAACCTACCCATGACGTACCTACAGACGATTTGCTCATCTTCCTAACAGGGAGATGGCTAGTTTTTTTTAAAGTGCTTTCTTTGGTAGTAACAAATAAAAGTTGTCCTAAATTTTCAACAGTTCAGCTACTTTTGGGATGAAGGAAAAATAAGTTTGAAGTAGGCACGGTCCACCTTACCTGTTGCTTGTTGTTTGGAGTATATGGCAACATAGTAGAAACGTGGAACATGATTTCATAGTCCTTATATGTTGTGTACAGAGAGTGAGTACCCGTTGAATCAGCTTCAGTTAAAGAAAAAAAAAAGAGAAAATAAAGGCATTATTAAAAAAAGTTTTAAAACAAAATTTCATTATTATCAAAGAAAATTATCACACAAGAACTCCTCCTCATCCTTGACTATCTGAAATATCAGCAAGTAGAAACTTACCCAGAGTTTATTCACCTGCCAAAGCACACGACACAGAGATGGCACGTATAATTTTGTATACTTTTCCCAATGACAAACTTGATAGGAATAGGGAATTTATACCAGAAAACCCTGCAGAAAGCCTACTTAAACATGAAAAGGCGTAACAAAGTCTTAAGTACTTTTCAGACACCACCCAGAATCTCAGGCTAATCAGAATGAAATTGAGCTGCAAGGAATGCGAAAAGGACTTCAGAAAGGAAGGTAGGCAGACACTGCGAATGAGTACCATGCATAATGAAATGCAACGGACACACAACCCACAGTATATGAAAGAACAGAAGAAGTTCTTTTAAACATAAGTATCAGGACTCTAAATTAACTTGTAATGATGTCAGATAAAACCTTCGCTAAAACAGGTGCTTTACTGATAGGTGCAGTCAAAAACCCAAACAGGATGCTGGCATGCTTACAGCTGATGATGGAAAAAGCCCACAACGATGACATTATGGATGCTGGCGTATTAATCAAAGGTACTCTCACCTGTTTTGGGTTCTGGTCACCCTATTTTAAAAGTTATAGAAGAGAGAGAAGGGATCCAGAAACGGGCCACAAAAATAATTATACGTGGATGGAGAGACTTCCATGTGGAGAGAAAATGATAAAAACTAGGATTATGAAGTTTAGAAAGAAAAAAAGAAGAGGGGATATTATTAAAGTTTACAAAGTGTTGGATGAAGACAACACTTGATTACAAACTGGGAACTTCTGGTTTTACTTTTTCTTTCTCTCTCTCTCAAAAAAAAAAAAATAAAGAGACCTCGAAAAATGTTCCATTAAGTAGTAACACATTAAAAACTGAAATAGCTAATATAGTCTATTAAATGTAACTGCTGTCCACATTTCTAAAAAGCCCATTTCCAAATAAATTAAACTAAATGTATGCATGGAAGAAAGCATCCTGATTATTTCAAGTTATATAAACATGATACTATATTATATAATCCAGCTACTTATAGCAATGTATTTTAAAAAGCTGTTAAATACTACACCTTGGCATTTTTTATTACCAGAGGGATCATGTTACTAAGGAGATAATAGCTCAGAGATTCATGAGGCATTTACGAAAACATAAATGTACAGTTTATTTACCCAGATTTTGGGTTTAAGCTTTGACAAGAAGTTTCCATTTTCTGTCAAATTTAGAATAATTAAATAGAGGTAGCTTTGCTGTAAATGAAAACCCACAACATCCTCCATAAAATTAAATGGAAAATTTCCTACATTACAGCTGAATAGAGATTTTGCCTTTCCAAATCATCTACATAAAATAAAATGGGGACAAGGAAAAAAAAATTCCTAGAATCTGGTAATAAAAAAAAAACAAAACAACAACAACAACAAAAAAAAAAAAAAAAAAACAAACCCAAAAAAAGCAGCAGTTAACGTTTCAATGAGATTGTGCTCTCTTTTCTGCCTCTCAACATTGCCACTATAAAAAACTAGCTAACTGCTTCAGATTTTCCTTTTTAAAACTAATTAGCTTTAAAAGCACGAAAGCTGAACAGAAATCATTTTATCTTGCACTGTCTGCCTTATCACTATGCTGAAGGAGGCAGATGCACCTGAAAGTCACCTAAACATCAACAATTCCTTACCAGCTTTTTTTGCTCTCTTTCATAAATAGAACAGAAAAATATACAAAGAACTGGAAACAGGGAGTAGGTGCAAAATGGGGATTAGGCAAGACAAAATAGAGGGGAAGGAAAGTCCCCAAAAGGGGGAAGGGGCCCAAAAGGGGTTGGGGGGAAGAGGAAAAGAATAAAGCAATTTTGAGAAATAACATGCTAGAACAACACTCATCCATTTAAGCCAAACTTTCAGCTTTCCTGGGTGGACTTCATTTCAGGCAGAAAAGGGATCTTTCTCAGAACAGCACTGGTTCTGCAAACTAAATGACACATTTAGTGTCATTTCAAAAGTGTCATTCACATTTAGGGTCATTTAGACATATTCAAAAACAAACGACACATTCAATGGTTCCAATGAGTTCTAAGTACTTAAACACCTGTTATTCAACTTCAACTACAAGCAGAAGTCTGTATCCATTGCAGACTGTGTATCTTTCTCACCAATTCAGATTTATTTGTTCTTGTAAGCCCAGAATGCTTTTTCTGAAGTACAACATAATAAATTACAGGTATTTACTTTAAATCAAATCATTGTTATTGCAGTAAAATCCAAGACAGCCATGTGAAATAGTATCCACTGTTTCAAGGTCAGAACTGTAAGCCAGCACCGCAATCTGCTTTGATTCCCCTGTATTCAATAGAGGCCTGAGGGATCTACCAATTCATTAGCACCTTTATACACTGAAGACAGAACCGCCTGCCATCAGCTTACGGCATGCATATTGATGCAGCCTTCTCAGTCTTGTCCCATTACTGGACTTGGTTACTTAGCTGAGGACTTGCCTGGTCTTCTTTTCCTTTTATCATTATTCACCTTTAAAAATCCATGTTATTCATCTGCCCTTCTGATGTTTCTCAGCTATCTTCACTAGGACTGTCTTAACAGACTCCCACTTAAGTGTTCTCTTTTCCAACATGAGCAGCACTGAAAACTGACAAACGCCAACAGCGTACTGCTGATAAACTGACCTCACTGAAGCCACAGGACTTCAGTGCCACCCTGCTTCAACAGCAGCTTTTAAATCCTCTGCCTTAGAAAACTATATAAAAAATAGCATTAGTAGAAAATCTAACTAAAGATGAATAAATAAATGATAAAATAAATTATACTGATGAGGCAGGAGAAGGAACAGCTGTTGCTAAAACTGCAGCAGTGCTCACAATTAAAAGCACGATAAGTTCCAGAGCTTAACGTTGTTCCCATTCATCTTTGCTGTTAAAGAGCCCTACATTGTTTCTAGTTTCTCCTAGTTGCTGGCCCAAATTCAGCACCTGCCAAAGCTTCTCTCCTTTCTGTTATTACATCAAGTACTCATGTTCAACGTCTGTAATATCCAAGTCATTTTCAGACACTGTTTCCAAGGGCAGAATCCTTTATTTCTGCTTCTTAAGCAACTGAGGAACCTCTGACCTTCTTTGGCTACTGATCTCCTTGTGAGTGTCTGAGACCCAAGAGTAGATCTACTCTTCCATGTGGTTGAAAAGATGTTAAATGGTACAAGCTAAGAAGGTAACTGATCCGTACTATTTTATTAGAAATACTGGGATTTATTAACAACCACTAAATGAAACATCAATTTGAAGTCCATTCATTCCCTAGATTTTTATTCCACCTTCTGTCCTGTCTTTATATTCTTCACGTCTTAATCAAATGTCATGTAGTATAAATATCTAATGCAGAAACCTGCAATTATTACCTAAGTTTATAACCTCATCAAGTAGGTTACTCATAAACTCCTACAACTCACATTAATCAATCTCCTTCATTCCCTGCACCAACCACTCTGTTGGACACACACACCAGGTTACCAGGCCTAACGTTATCCAGCTGATCCCATTTGCCAATGTAAAATGTTGAAAAATAAGACTAAGGGGGATGACAGGGGAAGAAAGCATACATTACAACTAAAAACTAAAGTAAAATGACTGAAGTTATAATTTGAAAGATTACTGTGATGTTTATTACTTTAAAATGATGGCCATAAAATTCCTAGCAGCCATGGGATAGATGACATTTTCAAGCTCTATTTCCTATCCAAAGTCTGCAAGCTGCCAGGAGATAGACTGCTTCCCCTCTGGTAATTCTAGAAATATACAAACAAACCTTAAAAGTAGCAGCTCTTTTCCACAGTGGCACTGGCAAAAATCCAAAGCTAAAGCCCTTGAAGGATCCAATATACTTAAATGGGCTTTCAGTTAATAAGATGTATGAGAATCCTCCCTTCAAAAATTGGCTGTTATGGATGCTTACCAATTAGGCCCCTAATTCTAAAACTTTCTAAGAACAACAACTGTTCTGAAACTACCTTTTGCTAGAGCAACTTTACTTTTCTACCTTAGCACACATTAAAAACATCCTGTGAAAATTCCCAGAGTACATATACAAATCAGCTTTTCTCCACTCCTTCACTCATGTGTTACACTGAGCATTTGCTTTTCACAGGTTGCAAAGTATTGCTGAAGGTACAGGAACAAGCAAAGTAGCCTACAAAGCTCTGAACTTTCTCCCAAATTAATGAACAGACATTTGTTTTTAAGAGCATCTTTGCAATCAACTATGCTGACATTAAACAGAATTTTTATGCAGGAAAATTTCCTGAGTAATGAAACTACAAGAACTATTTCATGACCGTGACCTCTAGCAAGAATAGAGCCCAGAGCTGGGAAAGGGAGAAGCTGCTTCCTAGCTGTAGATCCTGCTCTTTCAACAAAACCCAATAAACCTAAGCCATGGCAAAACCCACAACCTTCTCCTTTGCAGGTCTTTCTGTGTCAGGGCCAAGGCAGAACAGACTGATTGATTACTAGCTAGTGAAGATGTACTCTCTGTCTGTCTGGGTTCTGCAGTTCACAAATACCCAAGATGCAACTCTTGCAGCCATCTCCAGTTTTCAGCATTTTGCCTACCACAAGATGTCTTTTTAAATTTTATTTCTTCTTTTTCTTTCTGTATTTTCTATGCAGAATATGCAATAAGGGTTTCCAAACATAGCTATTTAAAGAGCTTAGTGTTGTGCCCCCAAACCAGCACATTCTCTTCCACCACTTCCAGTCTGTGCTTTGTGTACTGGCAGAGAGGAAAACAGCCCCATCAAGATAAATTAGAAGAGTTTATTGCCGTTGTTCACATTTTCTGCATGAGCTTGTGAAGAACTCATGCATACTGTGTAGCTGCGTGTTTCCTCAGTGAGCAACATATGGCAACATAACCCAAAAGATTTCAGACAATTCAGGAGCTGCTATGCAGCTCTAGCTGATGAGGTCCTATGCTGGTCAGACTGTAAACTCTGACTGAAAGAATATGTAGGAAAGCAGCCGCTGCCACTCAGAGCATTCCCCCTCCTTTCTGATCACAAAAAAGTGTTGATTTTTGTACTTTGAAATACAGTTTAGAGCTGCCAGGTCTACTGGGCAATGTGAAAAAGACATGTCAGCTCTCAACATAGAGTAGACAACCTTCATTACTAGAAGACAACTCAAAACCAGGAGAGATTGATGCAATCAAAAGTTTACATACACACCTGTTTAACAGGTGCTACCTTGATAGTACATGAAATCAAAACCTGACAAAATTCTTTCCCTGAGTCAGAAGCAGTAAGAAGGAACTCAAACATTACTGAAAAATTCTGCTGTTTAGAAGAAAATTTTAAATGAATACTTAAGACACATTTACAGCTTTCATGGGTATATCTGAGCAGATGAGTCAACTCTTAATCATCCAACATTTACGTGTGCTAGGAACTACTGTGTGGACTGACACCAAAAAAGGCATTTTTTTCAGTTGTCTAAAATATTTAAACCAGGAGAAATGGAACAGAAGATTTTACTTTAACTACTGAAAGTAACAAGGGGGTCACAATATAAACCCAGAAGCTATGAAATAACAATTATTTTCTCTATTTTCCATACACAATTGATTTTTACCTAGTTTATTGTTGTAACTGATACAATTGATTATAAATAAATATATATATATTTAAATACATGTAAATATATATGTGTGTGTGTGTAAATAAAAAAAGCTTTGGAGCTGCAGAAAAGGAAAACCCAGCCCCACAATTCATGTAACTCCAGTAAAGGCAAAGAAATGCTACATCAAGAAACTGCCTGGATCCCATCTGTAATCACGTATACAATCCTAGCCACTATTAAGGAGACTGAATTCAAACTTGGATGAGTACATAGGAATGTTCCCAGGTAATTCTGCAGGGGGGGAGGAGGAAAGCACAGAGAAATCCACACCTCCCGTAACAATAAGAGAGACCTGTCTTACTAAGGTAACACCACAAGAGCATAGAGGCAATAACTGCCATGTGTAAATGCACTCAAGGGAGTAAATACAGAGAGAGTACAAGAATTGCAACTAAAGGAAAGATGGTTCAATGGTAAATGTGTGTGATAAAGGTATTCATTTAGATTTAAAACCACAGGAAGTTTTATGGCCCTCTGAGGGGTGACAAATAGGCTGATCAAAACAGCCTTAGGAGATGGCAAGAGTGATCCCTGTAAGATTCAAGGACACAAGGTAGAACTGTAGTTGGGATCGGAGACCTAAGACAAGAGCACAGTTTCTGCTGCACTGAAGTTGATGAATGCTTTTCAGCTTTCATGAATCAACTCCTTATATAATTTCCTCTGCTGAAGTGGGCAAAAGTAACAAAAGATTTCCATAGGAACTGGTCAGTTCCAATACTCAAAGAAATGGAAGAGAAGCCAAAATTTTCATCTGAGTATTTTTAAAGAGATTTACAAATCGAATATAGCATGCACTTGCTGGTAAACAGATATTTCACAAGCTTTAGTCCAAAAGTAGGGAATGTCTTTTAGAGATACTGTCACCCAAGATCATCTGCCAGCTGCATTTTTGTTGCAATATATTTTACTGTTAGAGCTTATAATATAACTGCCAAACCCAGTTTAACTTCAATAACTCAAAAGAAAAATTACAGGGGGGGGAATACATTTGATAGCAGGAGTAAGACAAAAGTACCTAGAAGAAAAAAATACATGCAATAGACACAGCAGAAAAGCAATAGATCAGCTTGTCAAGGTGGAGTTACGTAGATGGGTTCTCGAAACTTTTGAGACAGTTTATTAGCACATCCTTGCATGACATACCAACTGTTCTGATTACTCTCTTTAGACAGGACACGTGTGATGGATTTCAATGCTGATAATGGTTCCATAGTTACTGGTTTCTTGTCGCAGCTTTGGTGGTAAATTCATACCAAATCAGTACAAAAATCCAGTAATTATGAGGACCAAATGACCATATAGATACCGGTCTGATTATATACTTGCTCTGCTCATACTTCTAATAACTAAGCAACTGTCAGGTGATTTTTTAAGAACTCCACAAAAAGTCAGTTAGCAACCATGTATGTATTTAGTTCACTTACAGGGAAAAAAAAGAAATGAGAAAAAGCCTTACTCTTTGTATCCAGCTGAGCACGATACTTTTCAAATCCCTTGAGTCGAACCCGTTCTCCCAAGAGCTGAAGAAACTCTTCAAAGGCTGGACCTGCTGACTCATTGTTATACATTTCCTCTTCTGTGCTTTGCCCAGCTTTGCAGTACATGATACCCACCTTAAGCTGGTAACTTAACTACAAAAGAAAAAACATAAAAATGTTATTTATATGTATACCAAGTGATGCAATAACTTATTTATTGAATTCACTTCAGAGCTTTTATTAAAGCCATAATTTACAAAGCAAAACCCCCTCCTGATTATCAGTCTAATTTCAAATTTAACATTCCTTATTTTCAGGAGGACAACACTGCAGCAGGCAAATGGTGAACGTCTTACATGGAGCCACGTGGCAAGAGCTAGCCGAGAAATGTCAGGAACTTGAGACTCACTCTTAGGCTGGTACCATGGTTACTATCCTATACTAAACCTTCCACGCAGAAGGACAGGGCACAGCATGTGCTCGTTTCTATAGTAAGTGACAAAATTAACATTCCCTCACTTCTAAAAAGAAAACAAAAATTATTCACCTATCAGTGCATTCCTCTGTTAGCAATGTTGTAAGACTCCTTGGCATTCCGTTGATCTTAGTTAAAAATGCAGTAACAAAGAAAACAGCCAAATTGACAAATGCTAGGAACACTTTAAAGATACTATATACTAGCATCAACTTTCAAACATATTTGTGCTTTTTAGTTCCTTTTTTCCTCTAATTTGGCTTTTGATGTCCCTGAACCTCCAGAAACTGTAGATGGGAATAAAGTAATTTTTTACCTCACCATAACTGTGGCTCCTCAAAGCAAACGGTCCCCACTGATTCTAAACTGATGCACACCCAGAAAGGACTACATCTGTGCACTGTATGTCTAGACTACAGAAAAAGGAATTCCAGAAGGGAAAAAAGCAGCACCCAGAGCCATTTTCTGCTGTCCCCCAAGCCCTGTGTTACTGCTCAGATGTTTTCTCTCCACTCCCAGGGAAATGTTCCACGGGACCACAATGCCTTAGCTGCACTGCCAATTACCACAGTTTTTAGTAATCTTAAATTCTGACAAAGAAAACCATTCTCACCTAGCACACCCGCAAGATTTAAGCTTCAATTTCAAATGAAGCAAGTATTTTCAAGGGCATAAACATAAATGGGATGGGCAGCATCCATGAGCAACCAAACAACTCTCCTTTATCGCTTTGAAAATGTCAGCCCAAGAAACTAAATAAGGGTAATGCAAAGAACAAGATATGTCTTCTAGCTGTGTCTTTAAATTTGCTTAAACTTAAAAAAAAAAAAAGTTTCCTAAGGAAAACACAAGCTGGTATTTCTGAATCAAAAAAAGTGGATCTGGCAGAAGAAAGGCACGCAGTCCACATTCCTACACCTCCTTCTGATAAATCTAGGGTCCTTAGTGTATTAACTCTATATAATAACTAAAAAAAGGAGCTGAAGGATGAATTCTGCTGTGGTAAAACTCATCGAATAGCAGCTTCTTTTTAATAATCTTATAGTATTTACATATTTATATATGTGGGAAAAGCGTACTCCAAGTATTTGTCTAGCACCCGGTTAAAGATAGCAGAAAGCACATCTTGGATTTAACCAGTCAGCAAGTTTATATTATAAATATGGAATTATATTAAAAACTGACTGACATTTCACAGTATTTCTGTGAAGGAGGAATTGCCATAAAGATAAACTTCTGGAATAAATCAGTAATTGCCCTGATATTCAAATTTTTAAATCATATTTGGAAGCAAACCTAAAGTAAGTTACCATGAACTCTGCATTCAAGGCAAAGATTAGCAGATGGTAATTAGCCAGGAAGCCAGCGCAGCCCTACTGCATGATTGGATTGCTTTTTAACACAGAACCAGTCAAATTAATACATTTTAATAAAGCAAATAAAAGAACAGCTAGGTGACAAGCGATGCAGGTCATACGTACAGAACAGCAGATGTTACCATGCCTCCAGCAATCTAAGAGGAAGTAAGGAATGTGCAACTTGACATACAACACCAGAACAAAATTGGGGCAAAAAGAATATTCCCATTATGACCGTGGCTGTCAATTACAGATATTGAAAAAGTAAGAGACAGAGCTCAGCCATAATAGTGATATGAAATTCAGAGAAAATATGTTGCAGTGAAGGACTTGAAAAGTGCAATCTGTTTCATTTATCATAAACAAGACCAACAGATGATTTAATTGCTACATACAAAAACCTTTGCTGGAAAAAAAAAAATCTTACACCATAATGACTCTTAAGATCTAGCAGAGAAAGATACCAGAAGTCTGGAAGTCACGAGCAGACAAATTCAAATAGAGAACTGCAAATTCTTAAATATGAAAACAACCAACTGCTTTAAAACCTCACTCAAAATATATAAAAAGATAGCCTATCCTAATCAAAACCGGTGCATGCAAACAGCTCAATGAAGGAGTTACTGGGTGAAATTTCATGGCTAAGTCAGGCTAAGGTCACTTTACAGTTTTAACTCTTAAGTATACAAAACACCTTATTTGCTGTATCTAACAGGCACCTGTTTGTGCTGTAATGAAATGGTGTGCCACGCAGCAAGAAGTGATAAACATTCTGTGTACCTAATTAGTAGAGCAGCTGTTACCCAAATTTTTCTGTTAGTTTAGAATTGATAAAAAATGCAGCTTCTAATTAGTACAGACTGTGCTTATCTTTCTCTGTTAGAAGTGTCAAATTGTTTCATTATCACAAAAATAGAACATACTTTGACATAGATAATACAATTTTAACTATCACTTGTCCTCAATGATTTTTAAAAGTTTAAGTAGTAACAGAAAATCATGCAATACGCTATACTGTTGGAGCTTAATGAAACATAGGATATTAAATCAGCATTATTTAATCTTGCGCTTTTCTTAGACATAACAGATTTCTGAAGCAAGTTATGATATATTACTTTTGAAATTAGGTATTTACTAGAAATAATTTTGGAATTTATTTCTTTAACTAGAACTTTCTGCCAGATATTTTTTCTTTGTGCAAATTTCCCCCGTAACACTACTGAAATTGCAGGTTCTTGATGGGAATATCTGAAAGCTACTGATCCTTGAATCCAAAGGCTCTCTTATGGAGCCTCGTGGAATTAAATTCCATTTTCTTCACTGCTGAAATAGAAAAATTTGGAAAGAGATTGAAAAATATCCTTGAATCTTCTACTGCCTGACAAACTTGATTCTGGATGAAAGGCAGATTAACTTTAAGCTCAGATAACAAACGACAAGCACTGAATATGTCTATATTTGGAATCATTGCTCTACCCATTTAAGGAAAACACTCAGGCCTCCAACTTACTAGGATCTCATCATGTGAAAGAGAATAGTTATATAGAAAAATGTAAATATCTAAAAATCCTGTTCTTTTTTTAGCAGACTATACAGTAAACACATCTCTCCTCAACCTTATGGGGCTTTGAGCAACCTGCCCTAGTGGGACGTGTCCCTGCCCACGGCGGCGGGGTTGGAACTCAATAATATTTAACATCCCTTCCAACTCTAATCATTCTATGATTATGTGTCTGCTGGCTCATAGCAGTGGTGAGGCCAATACGCACTTGTCAAAGATAGAGCTGATACAGAGTAAACTTGAATTTCCAAGAGACATTTCATACAGCTGCTTCTTCAGAAAGTCTTAAAAAACCTAAATAGCCAGGATACAGAAAAAGACCTCACTAAGATGGTATAATTTGATAAAAGACAAAAAGGAGCTGAAGAAAATGATCAGCAGAGTAAGGCTGGGATCTGAATTTGGATGTACAGTATTCAACACACACTTCAGCAATCTGATAGAGGTGATGAATAGTAAGGTAACTAAGCTCGCTAATATTACTTAATTATTACTCTACAGTACTGGAGGTGAAGACCAGCTATGAGAGGTACCAAAGGAACTTATGATGGTAGGTAACTGGGCAGATGAACCTCTGTGCAAGTAAAACTTGAAGTGGCATACATGGTACAAAGACATCCAACTTTGAAACTACAGCAATGAGCTCTGACTTACACTACCCTAAGGAACAGAATCTTAGGCATTCACAAAAAGATGCTTTCAGTATTCACCAGTAGCCATAAAGCAAATAAAAATATCAGTAAATACTAGAGAGAAGAGATAAAGCATACTAAACCATTTTTCCCCCCGTTTTCAAAACTATACTGTTTTAAAACACATGTGGGAGAGAAGGAGGGGAACTGGAAAAAACTACAGAGAAAGTCAAAAGCAAGACCAGAGTATAGAACAACTCCTGTATGACAACTAAACTAGTATTCATCAGACTGGTAAAACAGAGGGGTAGGATAGAGAGCCCTGTAACAGCCTATGAGCCATCAGGAGCTAGGAAAGTATCACTCCCTGCTCATCCTGTCCTTGTCTTCTTAGCCAGCCACCCACCACTGGTCATGGTCAGTGACAACACTGGGCTGCGCCTCCCTTGGGCCAACCACATAAAACCAACCACCTGGTTAGTCTAGATGCTCTGCAACAGCCACAGCTACCCATTTCTTCACTGTCTTGTACTGTGATCTTTGTAAAATAGATGAAGTTCTGAAACTAACTAGAGGACAAAGAGTTTGTACTCGAGTTTTCCGTCTGGTGGATATTTATTTGGGGATTCTCTATCTTGTCCATTTTAAAAACAAACCACAAGGAGGCTGACAAAATCTTCGTAACTGTCACATACAAACCTGTTAAGAATAGTTACAGTCTTACCCTTCTGGGGCAGATGATTAGACCTTTTTCAATTTTATGATGGTATCAACAGCAAAAAAACCCCAACAACATAGATGTTAATTCTCTGCAGGAAAGTCTGATCATGAGAAGCAAAAAAGACCAGAAGAAGGAGTGTCCGATTATTCAGAGCTGCTAAATGTCACTGTCAAAGTTTTTAACCATGAAATTCACTGTACTCATGGACTTTCATTTTGCTAAGTCTAAGCTATATAGCTAATGAGCCATGGTTCCATCTTCAAAAGACTAGGGGACTACCACCTCATTGAAAACAACTTGTATGAAAAAGAGGTGTAGATTATTTTGTGATGTTCCTTAGTTTCAGAGGAAGGAAAAAAATACCAACAGACAGGCAATACCGTGGCAATGGTTGTGCCGATACGGTATTACAATAAAACATCTAGTAACGTGGGAGATTCCTATTCTCATTATAATAGCACGAGTAAAACCAGAACAGAACTCACTCTTCCTCCACTGTCTTTGAAAACAAACAGTTAGTCTCTTTTAAATTAAATCATAGTGGACAACTGCCATAATGTTAATCTAAAACTTAGACTATTTAGACCAATGAACTTGATTTCATACATACCAAATATTCTGCAAAACTTGGGGGAAAGATGTGCAACATAACTCTCTCTGCTTTAGTTTGAATGAGGCATTTTAACAGACTGCCTCTGATAACTTGAAACTAAAAGGTAATTTTGCAGTTCATGGCAGTAACCTGACAGTTTAAAACTATTTGTCTCATTCTGTAACTCTACACTTACCCCTTGCTCATCCAGCTTCATAAGCTGTTCTGTGACCTTGGGAGTGTTGAAGGCCAGCCTTAGGCAATGGATATTCAGCTCAGGAACCACATACTCCAGCACTTCTTTTAGGGGAAGTCCCCTGGCTGTGCAATGCTTTGCAGTTGAAGGGATAGCATCTTCCAGCACAGAGCCTCTTAGTGTCATAAGCTAAGCATACAAAACAAAAATAGATTCTATGTTGAATTATGCACTGAGAAAGGGTTGCTTAGCAATAGCAGCGGAGCAAAACATACTATTTTTCTAGTTCTCAATAGAGACTGGGAACATTAAGTAATTTATGCTGCATGGAAAGCACTGATATGCAGTATGTCACTCTGATAGCTAACAGAAGTCAGAATACTTCAAATGATTCAACAGATTTGAGTTTTACAGGAAACTAATACTTGGAAAAGATTAGTAGTAGTCCTTCTAGCAGAGCATTCGGAAGCATAAAAGCACACTTTTCAGGTCTACCTCCCATCATGTACAACAGCGGAGGAAGTAATTTTCCTCCTCTTCGCTTGCTTCTAGCTAGTATAGCTCCTGTAAGTTTCTCAAGCTTTAACTAAAACAACCTTCAGAGTTTCCTCTGTATTGGATGTTATGGAATAAACTCACTCACTAACACGCTTACTTGTATTCCCTGTAATATAAACATGCAGCATAATTTTGTCAGGAGATTGCTGGATTAAAAATTGTAGAGGAGATAGAAATTTATTATTAATGCTGAGAAGCACACACACCCCACGTACACTGCCTGGTTTTGCCTGCTGACTTCTAGCTTCTTTTACTGTCATTCCTGAACCGCTTACCTCACTGGTTCTGAATATGATCCGGTAGTTGTATTGAGGCCCATTTTCTTTGATTTCCTCTGGCTTCTCTCTTCTTATACTCACAGCAACTGGACCCAGGTTCTCATCTGCCCCAAAATAGTTCCAGTGTTCTAGAAAGAAAGAAAANCCCGAGTTTAAAAAAAAAAAAAAAAAAAAAAAAAAAAAAAAAAAAAAGAACACACAAATAAAAGATAAAAGTTCATCTTAGTTCTTACACTTCAACTGTGTTTTCTTGCTTAGTTGTTCTATTGGAAATAAATTGCCAGCACCACAGAAGTCAGTAAGAGCATGTCTTCAGTGGTACCAGGATTTCATTTCTTCAGCTGTCTAATGAGTTCCATTTATACAAGAACGCTAAAATTCAATGTTGCATCTCTGCATAAACAGGCCTAAAAGAGGATTTACCTCTTAAATCGAGATCTGTTTCATTCACATTGAGTACAACAAATTCTCCAGAATACTGTGGGAAATGGTGTCAAAGGCTTTACTTAAGTCTATACAGACATCCACCCACAGCCCTTCCCTCATCCACTAAGTGGGTCACCTTGTCACAGAAGGACATTAGGTTAGTTGGGCAGGACCTGCCTTTCATAAACCCATGCTGATTGCCTAGTTACCCTATGCGTGCCTTGTGACGGCACTCAGATGATGTGCTCCATAACCTTCCCCAGCACTGAGGTCAGACTGACAGGTCTGTAATTCCCTGAACCTCCTTCCTGCCCTTCTTGTAGCTGTGCATCATACTTGCTAAGTTCCAGTTCACTGGGATCTCCTTGACTAGCCAGGACTGCCGATACATGATGGAAAGTGGTTTGGGAAGCACTTCTGCTGGCTCCTTCAGTACCCTTGGGTAGATCCCACCTGACCCCATAAACTTGTGTGTGAAGTAGGTCGCTAAGTGTTTCCCCTTAGATTTCGGGGGCTCCATTCCACTCCCTGTCTCTCAGAAAACAACTGGTCTTACTATTAAAGACTGAGTCAAAGAAGGCATTAAGTACGTCAGCCTTTTCCTCATCCTTGGTTACTATGTTTCCCCCCAAATCCAATAAAGGATGAAGATTCTCCTTATACATTAAGGGCTATGTTGCACATATCTCCAGTGACAACAACTGAATTCAAACATACGATAGTTTCTTAGATTTTTCTGTCAGGTATCTAAATAGAGAAGTCAAGCATTGTACAAGAAATACAAGTCCTATGTCATCACTTTTTGTATCCTGCATATCTGCATATATGAATGAATTTACACATGCACAGAAATAGAAAGTTAGAGCTACCTGAAAATTCAGCAATTCAAAGAAGAAATGTGAAATTCAGTGGAATTAAAAAAAGATGTAAGTGCTCTGAAAGGAAATGTAACCATGCTGCCTGAACTACTATATGCTGATTACCTGTTGTTCTTAAAAGGAACAGGACTTTAAAACAAGAACTTCAAGAGCAGCCCAATATGAGCTACAGAGATAAAATGTAAAATATTTTAATATTATCATCAAGAACTGCATCTTTAAAGATACTAAAAATAGATACTGAAATACACTCCATCCAAAGCGACAACAGTAATTTTCCCCAATAATAATCACTTGCAGTGTTAAAAAAATGTGCCTCATTTTAATTCTATTTCTTTTTAAAATCTTACACTTACTGGTTCTTGCTATACTTTCCTCCAACATGCTAAATGCTTTTCAAGTGGGTGCTCTCTCCTTGTGAGCTTCCTTATGCCCTAGAATGACTCCTTTGGTTTCACACAGCTGTCTACCCCTTTAAGCCTTAGGGTCTTCTATTCTGTTACCCAGTATCTGGCATTTCATTACCTTTTCCATAGGAAACATTAAAGAAACATGCCCACAGCATTATATAGCTTGTTTTTTGCCAAATTCCTCTGCAAGTCATCAAAAGCCAACCTTCTGCACAGAGGCAATTAAGATTCAAAATTCTTTTAATATCTAGTGGAATATCCTGTAAATATTGGCGTACGTTTTGGGTGAATTAGTCATGAGTGGGGATATTATGAATAAATTAGATCATCCACATAAGCCTAATTAAATCTTTATACTACTCCACTGATATGAGCCCTGTAAATGCCACGGAGATCTGTTGTTTAAAAACCCAAGCCATCTTATTAGCACCCTAGCTTTTCTTCTTCCTCCATTAAGTAACTTGCTTTTTTCAGGATGTTAATAGCTCACCAAACAGTTTATGCAGAGACGGTCAATGCAGATGCACAGTCACTGAGAACGCGAGATCAATACGTGAGATCAATTTTCTATCAGCATATTATGCAGCTTCCAAAACCAGATATAGCGTGGCCATCTCCATGCTAAACTGCCTAGTGACTTAAAAACATTAACGTAACTTCATTTATACAAGCATTTTAAGGAAAAAAGATATGTTAGTAATACATACTAAGAGGGCCCAAAAGTTACATTAGTTTGCTGTACCAACAACTGCACAATTTTTGTGTCTTGTAACCAGTCTCGCCCACAATTCAGATAGAGAGTTTTCTGAGGTGAAATCATTCTACATCTTAAAAACACATTATGCAAAGCTGGGAAGAGGAATGTTTGAAGCTGCATGAAAATAGACATACAACAAGTCTGTATCATTTGATTAAGCTTTTTATCTGGCTCCTATTCATTCGGTAAAATGCACAAAGAAGTGTGAAATTTTACACTTCTCTGCTAATAGGAGATATCTTTCATCCTCTTTCCCTTCACTCTGCTCTGGGCAGTCGTCTTTCTAGCTCTCGTGTGCATCTCCTCAGTCCTCTCTTTATTCACACTGTCCTCTCCCCTATTCACATTTACTACAGGGTCATCCATTCTTTACCTTTGCCTTTATTCTCTTTCTCCTTCTCCACCCCACCTCTGTATTGATTCTGCAACCTACAGTATATATCCTCGTATCTGACTACTTTTCCCTGTGGTACAGAGTTTATTTCACCCTATTTTCCACTACATCCTGAATTTCCTTGCATTCAACCACTTTCTGTTCTCTGTAGTAGGAAAACCAGCAGCAGAATTACAATGCACAAGTCTTAATATCCAATCTAAAGGTACTTAATAAGGAGTTTTATTGTAAAAACAAGGGCTACTTCAGAACTATAATTCACGAATTTTATGCTAAATGTGAATAGCGTAGAAAACAGCTTTTTCTTCCACCCCACACTCCACACTTCCACCCCACCCTCATTGAAACCAGCACTTCTCAAGCCTGACATTATTTCATTTAAAAACTGTTGAACAAAATATTTAATTAAAATACATTCAGGAGACAACTATCAAGAGCCATAAATTAATTTATAAATCCATGCCAAAAGGAAGTAATTAATTGCTTGTACTTGGTCATTAAAACTGATTAAATATACTTTTTAAAATAGTTAAATATTTATCATATAATTCAAGAAAGACAGTTCCAGTGAACGAATTTAAGTTATAATACTAATTTTCCTGGCAAATATTTACAAGTTTCCCTGACAAAGAAAATCCATGTAAATGCACATGATTTTGAGTGATGAGAGATTTTTTGTGCTTTTATGATACTTATTTTTGGATATCATGTTCAATTGATGCATTTTGTATAATCAAACTAGAAGTAAAAATCCCAAATGTTTTGCTTCAGAATGAAACTCTGCATCAAGCATTTTCCTCTAATCCCACTGCAGCATTTACAGCCCTGGAAAACTCTGCCCAGCAGTTCTCCAGGAACAAGAGGGCAGCATTTTCAGAGCCCAAGCCCATAATGTCTTCAAGGTTGTTGCTCATGACCAGACTACTAACTATACATTTTCTTCAAGTCTAGCCACATACTTGAATGGTACATACATACGTACAATTTGGTGATAGAATATGCAGCAACTTAAAGCATAAGGGCAAAGGGTTGATTTTGGTTTTTTTTAACAGCTGCCAATAGTTAAAGAAAAGCTGACCTACAGCTCATTTATTATAAAACCAGCTCAGAAAACTATTTATTTCTAAGTCAAGTCTTCCATTCTAAGCCAGTAACTCAAATTTGTCCTAAATAGTAACGATGTTAGCAACTATTGCCTGATGAAGACCAAAGCTAAATGGATGCTCTTGGTTCTTTCCATGAGAACTGTAATTCCCAGACACAACTAGGGGGACAGAGTGTTAGTCCAGAGTGATAAGCTCTTTTTAAGCTGCACTTTGACAAGCTGATAGAAACAAATTTTTAATTCCATATAATTAAAACTTTCAGTCAATTCACCACCAGCATCTCACCAAATTATCTTGGAGAAATTAAAATAACTGTATCAATACAACGGCTTTCACTCTTTTTTATTTTAAGACACAAAAGATCAATAGCTTGGCTTTTTTCTTTGTAAAATGACTTTTCATTAAATCATGCTGTCTGGCATCATTAATGATTTTTAAATGGCAGCTCCTTGTTGATATAGTCCCAAATTACCTGCTTTATTTCAAATTGGAACGAAAAACAAACTAAAGGATTACAATTCTATGGGTCGTTGCCTTTTATTCTTTACAAGCTTTAGAATTACTTCAGTAGTTCTCCAACCTATGAGATTTTCCTGGTTTGAGATCTTTAAAAGCTGTTGTTGCTGAATCAGAATTCTTTGCTTCATAATTTTAAGACTATAAACTTACCTGAGGCCTGCTGACTTGACTAGCTGATCCCACTAAAACTCTCTTTCGTTACTGCCTATTCTATTCATAGAATCATAAAGATTTAGCCTTCTCTTTAAACAAGGAAGTTTCTGCATCATTACTTGCTTCCTGCTATAACAACTTTCAGTTACAACTATCTTCCTTGATTTTTTTCCCCCCCCTATAACATTGTTTTATCACTACCCCATCTCTTTCAGGTTAGTCTAAAGTTTGCCTGGGGAAAGATGATACACTGGGTGGCCAACAAAATTGTTTGTTTTTTGTAGATCTATGGGGACCAGGCATACCTGATGAGGCTTCTGAAGCATACCTCTTTTCAGACAAAAACCTCTGGTAGGAACAACACCCCTGACAGGACTGAACACCAGCACAGTGAATTTAAAACCCAGTTTTAGGGCTTAAGGAAAAATAATCACAGTTTTTTCTCTCCCTCCCAGCCTACACATACTGACACTTTTATATCTGGTCACCCCTCACCAATGCCCTTAGGACTCGGTTAGGTCAAATTTATCCAATTCATCTTAATTAGGACTAGAAAGAAAAGGCAATGGTGGTGACTGGCATTGTAGTACCATGAGGGTGTGGTTTCCCTTAAGGATAAGCCAAACTAATAAAATTGCTGTTGCTCACACCCTCTTCTGCTGTTCACTCTCATTGCTTACCTGACACTAGGCTTTGGCACTTCTCTGACTACAGGGAAAGCTGATTTGATCCACTAAAACTTCAGAGAAATAACCAAGCAATAAAAAGCAAATTCATTGTGACGGCAAGATTTCTGCTTGGTTAGTGAACTGAACAGGCTTATCAAGTTTTAATAAAACAAGAGAACTGGTACAACGAAGGGGGAGGAATAGTTTTCCCCTTTTAGTGTTGAAATGCTCTTAAATCAGGTCAGCTCTAACACAAGAATGCACCTTTAGTTGCTGATTGCAAAACTCGGTAGAGTGATAAGGAACCAAATTGTTCCACAGGGAGAGTTAGGAAGATAGGCACAGGCAAAGGTCTCTAATCTCAGTCTCTCCTCTCCAAATATACCTCATTCTATGTTATGCACCTGGTTTACTGTTCTCAGAAAACTAGTATTTTTCTCTCAGTTCTTTCTCTCCAAAGGATGTGGATCAGCACTCTCAAAAACCATGCAGCCACAGCTACCTCTCAGCCCTAAAAAGACTGCAGAAAAAGACTATGGAAAGCGTGATAAGAGCTACACAACCAAGGGACAACCCCGGGAAGAGACAAGGTGTATTTCAAGGCAAGGGGTAAAATGGGAAATGAGATTATTAGCTGTAACACACAGTTAACACAGTTTATTTTAAAACTGACCATCCACTTACTTTAACTAGGCATCCCTGTTGCTTTAATCTCCATGAAACAAGCTCCTTTGAGCTTCTTTCACTAAAGAGATGAAACCCAATCCTGATCTGTGGTAGCTAAGGACCAAGAACTCTTCAGGTCAGTCATTAGACCAGTCCTATCCAGCAGGAGACACCATAGCAAGGCTGTGCTAACTTTTCAAGCTGCACATTCCATTGAGTCCTCAGTACATCAAGTCTTGATGGAAGGAAGAAAGTTCTTGTATTTTAATATTTTGTTTCCTTTTTTAATCTTTCAAGTGCCAACCTTTGGTCGCTCTCATCAATACCAAAGCTGTGTTTCAAAACATTTATAATTTGTAGCCACTGCTGTTACGTGTAACAACACTAAAATGATCAACAGTTTTTTTCACTCCAACACCACAAAAGACTGCTAGACATAGCATATACTGACCAGTAAAATGTAACATGTTTAAGCACTGATGATGTATAATGGTATTTGCAAGAATTATGTATATTTTTTATAATCAGCTGAATTTTGTGTGTTGGTAAAATAAAATAAAAAAAAAATCAATACTAAACCACAAGTAGAAATAACATTCCCTACCTTTCTGATAGAAGAATTTTCGATAATAATATGCACCAAGGTCTACGTGTTCAACGATGTATCTTTTCACCCTGTCTAGATGTAAAATCAGATTCTCCTTAGGAACTTCCAGAACCGCTACTCCAGCATTTGTGCAATGAGAACTTAGAGTCGATTCAAACGAGGCACTTTCACATCCACTGAAGGAACCTGAATTGGATTTGGAAAGGCTGATCTTCCTCTCCCCCTCTCCACCAATCTCATTACGAAAATAAGGACAACTCATCACAAGTTCATTGCTTTTATCATCCCCTTGGTCCATATTGAGACTTCCTTTGGAATTCAGGTCTTCAGTGCTGCCCATTGGAGAATTGAAACTTGCAGAATGGGACAAGGGGCCAGAGACAAGTGATGCTACAGCAGCAGCAGATGCACCTGTCGTTGTGTTCCTTCTTTTAATGACATTATGCCTGTTGATTGCTGCTTCATTTAAATCAAATAAAATACTCTGTACATCATAGTGAGCAAAACACTTTGGGCAAGTCCAAGGCTTGACACTATCTTCTGACCTATTATCTTCGAGATCTGAAGACTTCCCAAGCTCCCCTTCACCTTTGGCATTGCGCAGCTTACGAAAAATGGATGAATCTCCTGTCTCTGATTTTGAGCGTCGCTTGAGTGGCTTCTCCCTTTCCTTAAAGAGTCGTAGGTTTTCCCTTTGAGTAATAGGTCCATCTATCACATCTAGAGAGAATTCTGAACCCTTGCTTCCACTGGCAATCAGGAGTTCACTGAGTTTAGTTGTGGCTGGGCTTCTCTGATCTGCCTTTTCATCTTTATAGCCTTTCAGTAAGTCAAAAAAACTGTCCCCTGAAGTTCCCTGCTTATCTATGGAAGATGTGCTGCCATACTCCCTGTGCAGAGATGGCCCAGATTTAAAAGTGGGTGAAATACATTCATCAAAACTGTCTACATCAAGCTCACTTATGGTAATGTCGCTGTTGCTGCGCTGTCTTATTCTGCGAAGAGCTTTCCTTGGGGAACTGGGATAGACATCAGGTGTAAGAAACCTGGAGTCTAGATTCTCAGATTGTCTGGTCTTGTTTTTAAGTGTGCTCTGGATGCTCTTTAACATGACAGAATCGCTAGCATTCAGGTTAACAGAGCTTCCCTGACTCCCAGGACTGCTTTTAGAAGACATGCTGTCAAGGCAACTTGCTGTTTCAATATCTTGACTGGATCTGCTTGCTTCCTTGATGTTCTCTTTCCTTGGAGGCCAATCGGCAATCCTTGCCCTGACCCCCATTTTAGGGACCCCAGGAGTAGAGGTAACATGATGGGAACTTTCATTCCGAGGAGGTCCAACTGGTGCCATGACCGCAGGTCCTAAGCTGCCATTCTGTGACCTAAAGCGCCTCATATAAAAGTCATCCGAGTGGACCTTTGAGGTGCCATCTGTTCCAACTGATACCCCAGTGGCAACAGCCCTTTCGGTCTGGGACCGCTTCAAGCTGGTCATGATCTTTCAGTATGTTCAACCTTAGTAAGTTCCAAGAGAAAACACACTCATTTCTGCTTTTTAAATGCACAGTTCTCTTTTGGAGAATAGTCTCCAAACTATACAATGGTTGCATGAGATCTTGATCATGGACATTTAAGGATGCAGTTAAATACAGTGTGTCTAGAAAATTCAGTTATTCAGTAGGTTTTGATAACAAATTCCCTTTAACTTTTGCATGTTAAGAAGCAGCCACGTTCCAATACATTGATATTGTTTTAACATCACTTGTGCTCTAAAATGTCAGTTGTAATCCAATCGCTTGAGCTTCTTTAAGCCTAGAACAGAAAAAAGGAGATAAAAGCATTAACCATTTCATATATATCTTTTCTCCAAACTGAAATTATAGAAGTAATTAATACACAGAATTAATATTCCTAACAAACACGCTTTTAAATCTCACTGATCATCATCTCAAAAATGCAGAGTTTTGTTATATGGTGGTGAAGAGTTTTCTAGACATTGTTGGTTTGTCTTCTGAAAAAATACTTTTACATTTGGATTCCACACCTAAATACATTTTTGCTTTATGAACTGACTGGTGATACTTTTTAGTTGGGTTAGTGGACAGTTTTACAAAGCACAAGTAGGGAGCCAATTTCCTCAAGGAAGCTGGAGGGCACATACAGCACACATTTCCTGAAGAAACTATAGAGAAGCCAGATCAGGACTCGAAATTTTGTTTACAAATGCTCTAAAGAATTTACCATTCTAAGTCATGCATGCTTCATTGCAATTAGGTGTTAACAATGTCTATTCAACTTTTCCATTAATGTAAATAATTATGATATGCCAACAAAAAAAGGAAGGAAGCTAATAAGGAAAAAGATCATGAAATTATAATAATATCAATAACATTTATTCTGTGCTTTGCACAACTTTATTTGCAGATTAGCTGGATAGTCCAGAAAGCATGTATTTCTTCTGCCTAATTTTCACAATGTATATAAATACATACTTTTAAATAACTTCATACAAAAAATTCCATTTATTTCCTGGGCTAACAAATTGTCTGCTACAGCTCCTGCATGATCCAGCTTTACAAAGCCATGGAAGTTAAATGCTTTCCCATACCTCATCAGTACTAAAGTGATTACAAAGCTGTTAGCACACTACTCTTTGAGAGGCTAAAACAAATAATCCACAAAAGCATCAGACTGTAAAGATAAAATCTTGCATTGCTGTGTACATCCTTTAGCACAAAGGAATTAATAATTTTCAAAGGCTGAACCAATGACACAAAACATGGCCTTTAAATACTTGCCAAATGCGTGCAGAGAGATGCTGCTGAACCAGCACTGCGTTGACAATACATTATTGTCTATGAATCAAGGGTTTCTGATACTTCCAGGGAAAGAAGTACTTTCTGTTGTCTCTTCCCAAAACTATGGAGTACTTTGCTCCACGCTAATTAAACATCAAGCCAGAGTTCTTTCTGCCTCCAAAGCAGCATATTTTAACTTCACTTGCCATAGACAGCACCACTTTGAAATAGCTACTATTTGTAAAAAGCCGAACACATAAGGAATACTTAAATGCAAGTTGACTGCATCACACATAGCCAGAGCAATGCAAGTAATCGAGGGTGTTATTGTATTTGCACAGCTATTTACATAAGCAGTTACTTTCCTTGTAATTCTGGTACAATGACACTGCCAAAACAATAGTTTTTTCTGCCTCTGTAACTAGAGTAACTTTAGAAAGGTTACCCACGCACCTCTTGCAAAACAGCTGAATTTTCAGCTGTAACACTCCCCAGTCCAAGAAGTGATGAAGCTGGTGAAACAACTTCAGGCACAGATCACATCAAGGAAGGAAACATGCAAACACTCTGTGCTATCATATAACCTAATGTTCTGTCTATGCTTTTCCAGAGTGTCATAGCAAACATCATTTATGCAATAAGCTCTGTGAAATGGGAAAATTGCACGGGCCTTTCTAAAGAGCTATATAGACTTCCTTTTGTAGGCAGAATGAAAGGAAAACGGAATGAAAACTAAGAAGGATTAAAGGGCAGGAAAAAGACAGGCTAAAAGGGATAGTGAAGGAAGAGTCCCAGCTGAGGGCTAGACACAAAAGAGGCAGAAATACAAACGACCACTACCACACACTCCTCTTCATAGCCTGCAATGAAATCCAAGATTTCTGTTCCTCATCATTCCTCTTTCACCATCATCATCTCTAAAAGCAGAGCATACATCTCCTGACCTTCAAGTGCTGGTCCTTGCAGAAACAGATAACATACTAATACAAGTTTCTTATTAACTCAAGGGCAGAAGTTCACACAATAGCTCTAAAAAATTCTCAAGCCTGGTGTTAGCCACATAAGCATACAAATGCTACGAGGTATCACATCTGTCCCCCTTACTATTTCTTTCTCTTTAAAGCTTTCAGAGACAGCCAACCTAAATAAAGATATATAGCCATATATGCATTTATAACACAGTAAGTGCTCTGTGGAATTTGACCACTTGACCATCAGTTGTATGCACGGTATGTTCATTAATTACGTGACCACACAGTACAATTTTCAGGAAAATACTTTCTCTGTTCCTGACTCAGCATTAAGGATGTTTCACTCTGAAGACCAGATGTTCCGCAGGTTTTTGCAATTGTCCTACTTAATGTACTGTATCAGCCAGAATGCGGGCAATAAATGATTATGGTAATAGATGATACCATACTCTGAAGAACTTAATTCCACCTTTGCTTGTGTCTAATTCTATATGAAATAAATCACCTAAGTCAACTGATTTGGAGACCACGACTACCTGCGCAGTGTTGTTTCCTCACCTGTTATATCCTCCTGTTTAATTTGAGACCTAATATTCTGATTTAAACCCCTTGATTAGCTCCAACCAAAATAAAGTAAAAGCATTATATTTAATAACATTAAAAACTCTGAAAGTATAGGTCCTGAGTACACTGGCCATTATATTTAATGGAAAAGGAATAATAATGGCAACTTGCACTTTAACATTTTGTCATAGTCATTACTTGTAAAACACGAGAGCAAAGACAGGATAAATCCTGGTTGATTTAAATGACCATCAGTTACCAATAAACAGATGATATTAAGAATCAGAAAACCTGCAGAAAGTTATATACTAAGTAACAGAACTGCTAACGCCAAATATGTGGTATATTAAAATTAGATACAACTACAAAATTGGCAGTATGGAATCTACTTCTAAAGATGACAGCAGTAATTTTGAAGAACAACAATTTCTCAAGGTAGAGCTATGAATATTTACACAAACACACTATAGTGAAGACAAATTAGCATAACGAAAGAAACTTATCCTGCTCCAATTCATCTGAACTTACAATGGAAGCCAACAAAATACTCAGGTGAACTGATACATGTAAAGCCATAAATGAAACCCACACACAAAAACTTCTAAGAGAGGTACATTTAAATTTAGTACTGATTATATCAATTAAACAACAGTTAAGAGATCAAGCTTGGAAAACCAGGGATCTCCTTATCAGATTGAATGCACTAACTAATAAAGCACGCCAAACATCTGTTAAAAATTAGTCTCAAATCATTAGGACAAAGCTTATCCATTATTTTTTACCAATAGCGGAGTACTTGGCATCTACGTCTCCTTTTAAATTGAGGACAAACAAACCTGTTTTCATTCTTTCCCTTTCTATTTATATCTCTCTAATCAACTTTGCTCTCTCCTCCACGCCTGGGTTCCAGCTGTAGGACAAAGGACCATTCTGTTCAAACTAAAAGATCCTTGTAAATGAATCCCAAGAGAGTTTTGCAGTCTTACGTCTTTCTGAAGAGCCAGGTAAGTCAACAGATCTTGATTTATTATTCCTCATGACTGAAGTTTGGCACCACAAAAATAATGAAGACCTACTAGCCAATATTTTGTCCAGAGGCCTTTGGATTACAGAGACAAAGATAAGCAGCAATTAAGAAGCGTCTCACTCAAATCAGCTCAGGACAGTAAAAAAACCCCAAGTACAGCACAATTATACATCTCTACCTTGGACCCAGGTAGCCAAATAAGAAGATAATTATTCACCATTTACTTGTTCAAATGAATGGAAAGATCAAGCCTGAGGTATCAGAAGGTATATAATAGAAGGTATTCAGAGACCTTCTATTACAGTTTTTCCTAGATTTAGTTTATGTGGAATCATGCTGTTTTTCCTTACAATTTAGTGACTTTACCCAAAACTAAGTCTTACTTGAAGGATTTAATAATTCCTCTTATCTGCTGGGAACACACTGAGACTTCAAACTATAGGATCAGAGATGCTAATGATCCTAATACATGGATGTTGACAGAGATTGATTTAGGAGCACCAAATTATTTATGATGCATAATACTCCAGAGGAAAGACTTTATATTTCATCATCACCCCTTATTTAAAAGTGTCATTTTTAATTAAAAATTTGGGAATGAGGGAATCAGTTTTCAAATTCCAGATAAGTCTCACTTTTTGCCAAGCTTCCATACCCCTCTCTCTGAACCCCCCAGTCAAAACAACAAAATATAGCAGATTGTTGTAAATCCAACACATTACCAGGGATATTTTAAAATATTGAAAACTGTAAGACAAGGAGAAATTAATAGCATTTATAGCTGTAAAGGCATTTTACAGCATGTAGTTTTTAAAAACGTAAATGAATTCATCTCTCTTCCGCAGGGTTTACTAAAGTTTAGTCAACTAGCAAATTCTGCAACACACATTACTGACAGTAGCCTTTGTTAACTTTTACCAGGAAAAGAACTGGCATTGTCACAAAACCTGGAAACAGAGTAGCTACTCTGAAACCAGAAAAATAAATGAGAACAACAAAAAATATTTTGTATATGAAAACTTTATCTGTTTGCATCATACATTCTTACCTGAATTATAACACAGATCAAATCCCAAGGGAGGAACACTCATTTATCAGCCAATTAAGTTATTATATATACAAAATAATGTCTAATTTAATAAAATTAATTCCTCAGAGGAGAAAAATTCAATTTAATCTTTATAAACACTTGGCTTTATGTGGTTACCTATTATTAACTTTATCCTTTTCTTTCCAGGATTACTTTCATCATTATAATTGAAGGTTCATCTTTCAGAGAAAGTTTTTATCAACTGAAAGGCTATATGAAGAATACTGTTTGGTAGTTTACTACCTTATCAGTTTTATTTTTATCACACTTAGAGGAATTGCTGGTTTTGTGTAAACGGAATATGACAATTGCCAGCTCTGTGTAAGATGAAAGATAAGATTCCCTATAGCTTTCCTTTGTCTTCCTCCCAACTCCCCAATCTACATATAATCAAGTCTGTGTTTCTGCCTTTTCCTCTGAATGTTTTCTTGCTCCCTAACCCTGAGAAGAGAATTTGCTCTAAGGAAACAGAGTGCCATCTGTAGCCATATACACAATGCACTGAATCTGCTGAGATTTAATAGTGCTTTATTCTTAACTTCATTCTCCGCTGAAGTAGCTCACAATAAAATATAAAAACTCAGGCAAGATTACGTTGATTTTAAGTTGCAATTACTGTGAATTACTACCATTGGCTTCCCCACTCTTGCAGTAATGCTTTTCTATGGGCAAACACAAGGTTGCTCTGCCACACGGTGAAACAAGTGGAGAGTGTGCGGTCACTGTTGGAGGGTCCCAAGGCTGAGCACATGTCCTGCAGCACTCGACAAAATATGCTCACTTGGGTTTCAAGCCCTGCTTACCATGACTATAAACTGTCAGTTGGCTCAGAGCAGCTGGCCTCCCTGTGCAGAAGACCATGTGGTCACACTCAATGATCATACTTGCTTGCAGTCAGTAGTCAAATGTTCACAACATGGATGGTAAATTAAGTACAACAAAAGCTATCAAATTGAGATAGATGTAGAAACACGGGGACAGTAATCCCCTTCTTGCGCATTTCAGCACATCTTGCTCCACTATGTTCTCTCATTCACTAGTCTCCATTTAAACACTAGAATATCTCAAGAGTTTCCCCAAGCCAGAATTATGTTCTCTTTTTTCACATCAATTTTGTAACCATTAACCAAGATGAGGATATTGCAATATTCAAGTGTACAAGTAACTGTTGCTGAAGCAACCCCTTTAAAAGTCCTTTAAACTGAAACAGAGGAGACAGAGAAAACACACTGCACATGGTCATTCCTACTTCAACACTCATATTCCATTTTGGTACCAGGGTCACTCAGTTCATCAAATGCAGAATCCCTTTCCTGGAAGCTAACATACAGGATCTGAAAAAAAAAAAGAACCTGACAAGCCTTACTGTACGCTATACTGTGTTCTGTTCCTGGAATAAGACTGTTAACAGTAATAGCTTATTTTTGATAGCAGCGTTTGCTCTCTAGGAAACAACTGTAAACCAGTGCCAAAACAGGACAGCAAAATATTTTAGGTCCCAGATACCATCTCTCAAGAGTAAAATTTTAGCATCTACAAAAGGGAGTTCCACTTACCCCTTTCCTTTTTTTAAAAAGAGTTGTTTCTCTTCTGTGTTTCTTTTTGAGTTTTTAGCTGTAGATCTATTTTATCCGTGGGTAATGGTCTCAGAAACAAACAGACCACTCTCTTTGGTAAAGGGATTGTAAAACTCTTGTAAAAGTTACTTATCTGCACAGTGCCCAAGTTAATCAATGATTCACTTCTGATGCTGGGAGATCGTGACGTGCAAATAGTCACAAACCATAACAAAACACACACAAAAAAAACCCACAGACAAAGAAACAAAACCCCAAAGGAAATGGGCTGATCCTAGCTGGTGTGGGTACAGTTCAGCATAACTGCCATACGTTACGGTAAGCACCACAGGTGCACTTGCCTGAGGTTTGCATTATTACTCATAGCAGAAAGGCTTGTACACCACCCGCCTCCTCCAGCCCAGCCACAAGTTTGTCTCCAGCACAACGTTGGTACCAATCCAAAGACAGAGCTCAGCCTGTGGTCTCCGTGCTGCAGAGACCTGTGGTCTCTGTGCTGCACTCCTCCTGGCCGCACTCAGCATGATAGTGCCGGCAGTCATCACCACACGTCTCATGACATCCCACAAACATCAGAACTGAGTGAGAAACCTCAGTTTGGAAGAAGAGCAAAGAGGGTGCTTAACTTAGTACCTCTAAATTTCCAGTTGTTTCTATGTAGTTTGGATTAAATTTAAAGGTAATTTTTCTAGTGGCAGGTGATAAGACTGTATCACTATCTTTATAATAGGATTATTGAAAGATATAAACCCATCATTTTGGTAGCATTGAAAATATTTCTCCCAACACCATTTTATTCTTTTCCTCTATCACTGCAGTTGCTTCTCCCTAAACTCATGATTTGGCAAAAGAAGTGCAAGAAACTGTTCTGCTGTCTTCATGAAAGTCATCTTGCTTCCAAAACTCCACAGAGTACCATTTCTCCACAGGCTGATTGATCATGGAGTCATGTGTTTAAGGGAGAAACAGAAGCAGCTTCTCAGAAGTGAAATTTTACCTAAAATTAAAAGGCTTTAGTCCCAGCAAGCCCCAAATTAACTATCTAGAGAGCGTTTCATATTCACACACATTGCCAAACATGCTCCTGCAGCTACTGCTCCTGCTTTAAAAGTGCTTTGCAACACTGGAGAGGAGAATTAGGAACAGGGAGATTATTAGCAGATGTCCATATGAGGTGATCCCAGTTCCTGCATGACCATTACCTCTTCACCTGTTCCCCCGCTGCCCTCAGCAGCCAGTAAATACTGTCTCTTCACCCTAAGTCCAACTGCTGGTACTCAGCTACTGCCCTCTGCAATCATCAATTTCCTCCCTCAACAAAAACCACTCAAAAGACAGCCAAGCATCTCATCAAGCACATGATCTTTATTTTTTTACCTCCAAGCTTCCAAATAGCTAATAGCTGTTCGATGAATTTGCTTCTCATCCACTGGTCTGAAAACACAAAGCAGATTAATCCTCAAGTCTATTAGAATTCATGCATATTAGAAAAAACAACAGAAAGCAACTGGAAGTTACACAGATAAAATCAAGTGCTATGTTTGTAAAGCAAAAAACATGTTCAAACTACTACTGAAATACAGTATTTAGAAAACAGACAGATAGAAAAGAGGCTCCGTCCCCCTGCAAAAATATCCATTGATCTACCTGAATGGAGAGCATAAACAAAGTTATTTTCCCCCCCAAAAAAGTGTTTTGCTTTTGTGTGTAGGTATATACACTAACCATAATTTTGCATACACATATCTAACATATATTTACACACAAGATGTTGGTGCCATCTCTCAAAACCAAGTTTGAGTATGCTATAAAGGTATAGCCTCCACAACAGAAAGGTATTAGGTACTGAGATTATTCAAACTTTGGTCAAGTAAAGGCGGCGTGATAAATGATTTAGTCCCAAACAGGATTCCAATTAAAGTTTACAATTTATTAAACGAATAAAGGCAAGCAAACAGCGCTGGGTGCGCCGGGAGCCTCTGCTCAACCAAGACGCACGCTGCACAATTCCCATTTCCAGTTTATATTCATTCTGCTCATACATATTCCTAAGAAGAGGTTGGTCTATGCTAACGAGTTCTGGAATCTTCTTTGGCACATGCCCTCCTCACCCACTGGGGTCTTCTTTACTCCCACCTGGTGGTCGGTGGATGGCATCAGCAGTCCTCAGCTTGCCCTCAGGATGACCCCAGACGTGCACCCCACAGAGCTCCCCTGCCCAGCACCATGCCAACAAAACCGGTGGAATATTTGTCAGGGAGTTCTTGTGAGAAGCAGGCACCATACACACACCGTCCTGCTTCTTCTAAGCCCTCGGTTACACAGGAACAAGCAGAATGATACACAGAGAGGGTCAACATTTTACCCTGCAGCCCTAGCATTGTTCCACATTGACACGAATCAGGGAAACATATTTCACAGCAGCATAAAAATAACGATACTGAAAATCATAGTCCAGACTATGAAATCATACAAGGTCTACAGAGAGTAAGACGGAGAACATCGTAACAGTTCACAGCCCCACACAGATAGGGAAGCGTGTAATCCTTTAATAATTTAAGAAGTACAGCAGCTTCTGCCTCCATAGACTGTGACATACAGTCAAGTATGCAACACTAAGAAAGGAAGTCAATTAAAAACTTAAGACTTGTAAGCAAAATCTTGGATGATATTTTTGACTTTTATTTAATGACTGTGGGAAAAATAGAACATTCAAATTGAAATGCACTCAGCTGCACCTTCCACTATAAATCCTTTTGGGAAAAAAAAATGAAAACTCAGTAATATTCTTTTCAGCACTATGCCAATTTACTTTTTTTTAAATGACAAGTTTTGTATTACTTGAGTTTTAAGCCCTCAAAATAATACTGTATATCCGTGTGAAGAACTCAATTTAAAAAGAAACCAAAAGAAAGAAAAAGGCCTCAATAATAAAGTAGGTTAAAAGAAACTTCAGCAACTCTTCCCTTTCTTACGGTTTCCATTCTTCACATTTTTCTCTAAGACCATCAGCTTTGTACTTTGCCTGCAATCATTTAATTCACAGACATTCAGTGCCATGTATAAGCCAGACACACCGGTATGCTTTCACTGGAACAGGCTTCAAAATTAGTTATGTATTAACTTGCAAGGATTCTATATCCCTACCACCAGCAAGCAAGTAGACCAGTATTTTACTGTATGCTGAATTTCTCAAATGTACTCCACCCAAAGGGGGAAACTGAACATTGGGTGCATTCATCTTTCTGGAACTGAGTTTTGTGGGTTTTTTAAGTCTAGTTTATGCACACATGCAAATAAAAATTACAACCAGATGAAATAACATTCTTCTTCAAACAACTAAATTATTCACATAAAAGGCATGGCAACTGATTCAGTAAGTCACTACATATTCTTTGTGCAGTGCTTATGGCAACTCCTCTCAGTCCTCCAATACAATGGCTATTCCTGAACTAAAAAGGTTGTAAACTTTGTCCAGAGAATATATTTGTTTGCTTTGTTCAGCTTCATTCAGCACTAAGCATGGGTATCACCCAACAGACCAAAAAGGAAAACCATCTTAAGTTACCATTTGACACACATCGTGTACATCTTAATTTACAAAGCATTATAAATTCACCAGAAAAAAAAAAATAGAAAAAAAAAATTGGGATTCCAACTCTTATATAATCCAAGCAACCAGGACACACAGAGATCCCTGGAGCTAATTCAACAATTTTTGAGAAAACACACTACACATTTATTTTGCAAAATGTCATCTTTATGGCTATAAAGGAATAAACAGCTCAGCCTCCACACAGGGCTCTATAGTTTTTCTTGTTAATTTTCCTGTAGATACTTACAACATCCTTTAAAACTAAGACTAAAGGAAATATTCTTTTAAGCAAGCATTCACCAATTTGGGTGAAGATGTATCAGAAAAATATGAACGAGATCTGTAAACAACTGAAATTAATTTCTGAGCCCTAGGCAGCTAGTGATAAAGGTGAGTGTTACATCTGTTAATAATACCACCTTAAAAACTGAAAGAGATGTCTGAGGCTTTCAATGTGAAACACAGAAGACCAGTAACCATCTCTAAAAACCTAGCAGGGAACACAATACAACTACACAAGCCTCGTACTTGGCTAAATTAATGATGTTCCAACGGGACCCTCATTTTGCATATGGGAATGTACACAAGAACACAAGACAAAAGCTGGACTGATTGTACATAAATTATTATCCTCCTCCTAAAATGTTTCAAGTTCTAATAAGGGTGAATAAAACAAAGTAGAAAGAGAAAAATTTAGCTGCCAAAATACATGGTTACTCAGCAGAAATCTGCATGCTGCATGATTGCAATATTTATTGTTTAGAAAATAATAAAAACTATAAATAATAAAGATGTAAATATTTTGGTTGACTCATTTCTTATAAGCACTGCACTATGAGTGGGCGTTCAGGTTGGATTTTAAAGACTTAAGGAGAGGCAGTACTCTTTGTATGCAGAAAACCAAGAGGGATTTTCATTAATTAGAAATTCTCTCTTGTGTAGATATTTCAGTAGCAAGTAACAGGTAGATGACAGCTTTTAGTTTGATGACGTAGCTATGTTATGTTCTACAGTTTTAACATACACTATATAATAAAATCAACTGAAAACATCCAAATAGGCAGTACTTAAAACTTTCAGGTAGCTACACAAGTCACTTGCTGATGGTAGAGAGTTATTTCCAGTAACTGCATGGAGTAAAGAACACCTCGCTGGCCAGATACATTCATTCTTAAGGAGCGGGAGTAATTGTGAAAACCCGTTCACAGCCCATTGTGTGAGCGACCCACACCACACTGCAGCATCACAGAGCAGCAACATAAGGAATTCTGGTCACGAATCCAGACAGTCAAGCTGGCAAAGCAGAATACAAACTGAAAAGAGCAAGCAAGGTGGCACTGACACCTAAAAAACACACTTTGCAATTTAAATAAGAATCAGTCTATTACAAGCACACATATGCCAGCAGTGCTGGCACTTCATCCAGACATCTTTAAACAGAAGAGGCAAGTTTAGATGGATGGTTGAATGCTGCTGGTTATCTCAAAGCTTAAGTAAATTTGTGTGTCTGACCTCCCCACATGTCCATACAGGTACACCTCAGGTTTCACAACAATATGCATGTCTTACAACTGCCCTTCAGCCAAAAATTAGTTAATTTATTCTTAAAAAAATTCCTATTGTCTTATCTTTAAGAAGGCCTATAATATTGGACTGAAACAAGAAAAATAAGCCTACCTCTTTCTAATCATACATAGTCCAGTGTTTCTACTTGAGGTTTTGCATGCAGAACTAAAGAAGTACGACGCAAAAGCCTTTTTGCCTTATGTGAATTTTTTTTTTCCCCCAGCTATGGTCAGTAAAAGGAACTATCTACATCTGTTCCTGGTTTACATGCATACAAAACATTTTGTAAAATGAAAACAGATTTGTAATCATTTAGATTCCAATACTAAACCTTCAAAAGCAAATTACCTACAGAAAGTACATGTGTGGGTGTATTCCTGTTTCACTGCATCAACAGCCTTAATCAGCCTTGCATGCTATTTCTGATTATGGTTCATTATATAAAATCACGTTGGTAGCAGTTCAGCAAGAATGTTTCTTAACCCCTTCCAAAAAAGACAAATACCATCCTCACACCAGTTCTCTCTCTTGAGGTGTGCACCTCGGGGGTGACTCTCCCCGGCCACGAGTGGCTTTGTAAAAGCCTGAACAGCCAACTCTTAATCAAAGGAATTGGCTTGAGCTGTCTGTTGGCAGAAAGGCTGCAGCTCGTGCTGCACCGAGCACGGTAACACCTGCAGAACTCTCCTCAGCTCCGCTTGTCACCGCAACCCCAGGTCCTTGCAGAGCCTCTAGAGGAAGCAAAGTTTGAAGGCTGATGCACTTCCCCGCTCATACAGAGCTGAACCGATTCCCACTGCACCAGCTGGAGCCACAGCTCTCCTTCACAAGCTGAAGGCCCTGTTAGGATTTCTCAGGAGATTTTAGAAACACAAATAGTATTTGGAAGCCAAATGTGCTGCTTCCGATTCATGGGCCTGCATTTTCTTCAACATTAGTCCTTTCTTTATTGGCTTTTATACACTCTTCTGTTGCTTTGAAATGTGATTTTCTTCAATATCACATATTATGTATTAGCCAAATTAATATCTGAAAACTACTTGAAAATGTCAGTAAGTGTGAAGCATCACAAATAATTTCTTGGTGGGATTTCAGATCAGAAAGGGACTATAGCCCACGTTCCACAATCTGCTTGTTGCATTCCAAAATAAATTAGGTCTTGACTTCATCCTGTAAAGATTAAATTATTTCACACCACCTCCCTTTAAGGAAACTTTGCTCAGTGATACCATCACTGTTGAAAGCAACTCATCTTTCTGTATTAGGAGACTACTGTTTTTTTCCTGGGGACAACCATTAAGAGAAACACTTGTCTTTTTTGACAATTTCAGTAGCTAATTCAGTAACCGGTGTGATGTTAGCACTGCTAAGTCTCTTTCATAAAGCAAAATTTCTCCTTGGTCATGACAGCAGCAGGATAGGATCTATTTTGACAAGCATCTTTCAGTAAAACCCACCCCCAAAACCAGGGGTCTGAACACAGGCAAACATAGTAATGTCACACTTAAATCAGTGCTTTGCAAGCACAGAGTGACACTCTAAAAGTGACTTCTAAAAGTGTGTAGAAACCATTATTTCACTCGTAAGTCCCATGGTGGCAAGCCAAAGCCTTTGAATCTAAACAGAAATATGAACATGAGACGAGATGAGACCAAACAAAAGCCCCTTGCTGACAGTGGGGGCAATTTCTGAACTTCCACAGGCCTGGTGAGAAAAAGAGATTTCCAACAGACTAAGAACCCAAGCAGATGGGGAAAGAGCTCCCAAAACATAATTTATGCTTTTCACTGAAGGAAATCCTCTTCAATACCTACATAAACTTAAGCCTCTAGGATTTTACACAAAGATACCAGTGTAACTAAGCTGACTTATATGCATGTATCTGTTTGGGGGAGGCTTGGGAGGCAAAAGGAAAAAAGAATTAAAAAAAATTTTTAAAAATCAGAACCCATCAGCTCAATCTGGCTTGTAACCCTCACTAAACCTCCTCTAATCCTCATGCCTTCCATAAGCAGAGCAAAGAGATTACAGCAAACAAGTCTATTTGGATAGATCACAGGCAGCAAAGCGTGGTTACACCTAAAACCATCGCATGGCTAGTTCTACAGATACTTTTTCCAGTTATCATTTACTAAATTCAGTGAGCCAAAAAATTGATTTTTGAGTAGTGAGACATGGTTTAAAATAAAAACACAAATTTAAAAACTACTTGATGAGCATGGATACCCTAAGATCACAGGAGTGCTTCAAAATACCAGCTTTTATAATGAAAATATTTATTTTTTTCCTTCAAAGCAAAGCTTTTAGATAAACTTCTGCTCACCTGGACTTAATACAGAAGTTTATGGACTTATCAGAAGCTTCCACTGAGGACAAGCGATCATTCTAGTTGCAAATGTCAAACATATAAACTGTGAGGAACGAATAAAGAATCCCTCTCTGAAATGAAACACATAAACTACTCAGGAGTATCAGAAAGTTCATTACCTCAGAAGAGGGAGAAAAGTAGAATCTTTTTTTTTTCTTGATCCAACAAAAAACCTACAATTATTGGAAAGCAGAAATTCTGCAGTAGAGCAAAATAGATTTTGAGTCTTTATACTTCTTTACATACATAAATTAAGTGTCTATTCTTTGTAAACTGTTGCTGTAAAAAAATCACCAGAGAATTTTTACAGCCAGACCAGATGTTTCCAATTCATTTTAATCTTTAATAAAGAAGCAACAACTACTCAGGGCAACTCACCCTATTGTATTTGGTACATAAAAGCCATCAGTTGAAAGTCATCCTTTCTTACAGGCTAACAGGAACGACAAGTAGTTTAGAAAGAATTCATAGTCTTGAGACAATTAGACTGTTTACATACAGTTCATAAGTCTTTATACTGTAAAGCTAAGAATTACCAAGAGAACAACTGAAAATATTACTGCTGTAACATTGAGTAAGATTTCTCAAAAGACATTACCCTATTACCCATGATGTTCTGGATTGGTCAAAAATTGTTACAAGTCTCTTATGTGATCATTAAATTAAATATAAGAAAAATAATACAGTAATTTCTTTTGCCAAAATTAGTAGATCAAAACAGAGTGATATAATGGAGAAAGAAGTCCTGCCTTGCAGATCTATTACAATTCTTTCAAGGAATCATCCAGTATGAGACACATCTGTTTCACATGTGACTGATTTCCTATATCCTCTAATAAGATAACTTGCTAAAGACTACAAGAGAAAAAAGGACCATTAGAAAATGAAAAGGGAAGTTCTCGGGAATGACTAAATTAATAAGTAGAGGATATAAAGGGAAAGGACTTTTGCCTTGTCATTTCCACAGAGGAGGGAGGTTACCAACATCAGGGAACAGTCAACATTATTTTGTACAATCTAGAAAAGACAGTAAGACACCAAAGCCTGCTGCTGATGTACAGTTATCTGAGCTGGTAACAAAAGATTCAACAACAGCTGGAATGCAAAGAGTTACAGAGATCTCTCTTGATAATTACTGAATTGCATGTGTCATTTTATTATTTCTTTAATGTTGATAAATACACTGAGGAGAGACATTCTCTAACCATACAGATGGAATGATAGACAAAAATCAACATTTTGTTAAGAAACATTTGCAGATATTGCAGACAGATCTCCAAAAGCCTTAATTCCATGCTCCAGGATACCAAAAATTAAAAAGGAATTCTGAAAGGAAAAGGAAGGGGGGGAAAGGAAGTTATGTGCTGTGAAGTCATGGTGTGTGTACGGAGATATTATAAACAGTTCTGTTATCCTAGAAACAGAAAATTTCAAACAAAGGAACCAAAACGTACACTTAATTCAACTGTGAATCTCATAACCATGACTTATGGATGCCAAGACTTAGAGAACTGAAAAAACAGTCAGAGAAATTAATATAAGAAAAAGAAATCTCATCAAGGGCTTTAAGTGCAAACAGCTCAACACACAGTAGAGCAAGTTCTTCAGTCAAATTTCTAGAAACTAGGAAAACGCATCATGATATGTTTAACTGTTTCTTGTCCCACCTTTCTCTTCCATGCAAAGAGATATAACATCTGCCTGAATTGGATCAGCTATTTTTATGTTCTTACCTAAGATTTATTAAACTATCAAGTTTTATTAATATGAGAAACTAGCTTAAAGGTATAGATGCTATTTATATTACCATCTAAGATTAAAAGCAGTAGTAAATCCCTTAAATATTGTTATACTTCCACTGGTTATGAGTCTGAATTAAAAACTTGGCTATTACTTTGTATTATCTCCCAAAATCAATATGCTACTCTACTGAAATGGCTTAAAAAAAAAAAAAAAAAAAAAAAAAGAAAAAAAAGGAAAAAAAAAAAGGGTCATTAGGTTAGCGCAGCCAATAAAATGATGACAGACAAAACCCAACACCAACATAAGGTGGAAGGAATAGGATGCCAAGGTAAGGTGGTTAAGAAAGGATGCCAGCAGCAGGTATGGGGAGCTACAGACTAATGCATCTTCTGGAAACTAAATTAATTTCAGAACTATGCTGACTTCAAAATACTAAGCAATAGGTCTGAAGTGAGATGTAACCTGTTCACAAGACTTTCTGTCAAATCACAAAAATATAAGCATTTTCATGTTTTGGCAAATTGCACATGTATTCAATTGCATAGAGAGGATTGTATCTAACAGGGTATTTTAAAAGGTAGTTTGAGGACCTTTCTTATCACAGAAAACTGCTCTAACAGACAGCTCTTTCCCTGGAAACCTTGTATGTCTTTACCCTACTGCATCTAAAACATGAGCGTTTAAGCCAGGTTTTCTCTGAATTGCCCCCTAAAGGAGATTTTGGCTCTCTCCTCACTTATTATAGACAGAGCCTGCAGAACCCCACTCACTAGGCTAACATTAGCAAGTGTTCATGGCATCCTCCACCCACAACTCCCAAGCAGAAGACCTTTGTGCAAAGGCATATGAGATAATGGGAAGATATAAATCAAAAACAGAGAAGTGGAAAGGTACAAGATTATTTTAACAGTCTGAGAGAATCTGGATATTAAGAAAATAAAGAGAGAACAAAAAGGATATGCTGGGGGAAGACAGAAACATAATAGCACTTATTTTCCCTCTAATATTTATCCTATCCATTCATTTATCACAGCTAATAGTGAAGCTACTACAAAGCTTCATTTCTAAAAAAGGAAAGCTTTGATTTCAAGTTGAAAAGTACATTACACACCAAGCTATATCATCAACAACATTGATCTTAAATTGAAAAATCTGCATATGCTAGGAGTTGTTAGAGCTATGCATTGCTACTATGTCATAGTACAGCATTTACTTTTTTATTTTTTTTAAAACACCCAGTTTGTGATGTTGTTCTATTATAAATGAACCGTGTAAACAGTGTACTGGGACCAGAAAAGTACTCAGTTCCAAGTATGGAATGAGAAAATACTTTAGTTGTACATTTATATGGAATGTGAACAAAGGAAGACAGTCCAGTGAGAGAAAAACAGCAGATGGACAAAAGTCACATGGAAGAAAACTGGGATGCTGCATTAGTGCTAATACACGTGCAAATAAAGTCAGTGGATCTCCTTCCACTGCTCCTGCAAACGATCAGAGAGATTACAGCATCTGGGAATCACAGAACATCTTCTTGAATATGCTTAACAATCTCAGCTACAGGATGCTAAAATTTTCCAGTTCATTACATTTCATAGACTGAATATGATGATTATTTCTCCTGTGAGAATTAAGTTTTATTAAGATTGGTTACATATGATATCTTTGTGAAAACTATGCATATTCTTAGAACACGTTAAAAAATTATTTTTGAGGTACATAAGAATATTTTATTTCTTCAGTTCATACTTAGCATTGTGTTTTCATCTAAATGATAGAAACAAATTAAGGCAATCCTATCTGACTAAAGAATTTGTAGAAGGGATCAAATTAACTTTGAAAAAGAATGTTTATTTTAAAGTACAATAATTCAAAAGTGTCATTTACTTCCATTGTTTGGACCCTATTTTCATTTTGATACACTTTCTGCTGCAGTACATTAGTCTGTAGCACTAGTGATACCTGCAGAACCCAACTCTCATCCACACCTACCTCACCTGCCCTAAAACAAGTGGTCAGAGTTCCCTTAAGATATATCCACAGATGAAAACAAAAGCATCAGGAACAGAGACGTAAAATTGAACTTTGCAAAGACAGAAGGCAACCCACAGTGCAGCAATTAAACAGAAGTTTGAGAAATATAAATGAGAACTCATTGTGAAGGACTGTGAATATACCCAGCAAGATCAGCTTCCAGCTTTCAAATCTAGCATGAAAAGTTCTTAAATACTTATATTTTAAATAGATTTCTAAGAGAAGTATTTCTTAACTGAACTACTTACGTAACAGCATAGCAGCTAAAAAGTATGTACTTAAAATACAACCACCATCATTCCTATATAGGAATGTCTATACAGGCAGGCCAAAAAAATACATCTGTATTTGTGAGAAAAATAATAAGTTGATAACAAATTACTATATTGTTTTTTGAGCTGCTAGTAATATATAGTGGTGTGACAATCTGGTGAGTAGTTTGAACAGATGCTCACTGATAATGAGAAGAAGTGGCAGTACTAAAGTGCTTTATTTCTAGGGTATTGATCCTAACAAATACTATTTTATATCAACGGCCTAACTTCCAGTAGAGAGGCTGGATTAGAATATAATTCCTGCAGCTAATGATCAATAGCTAATCAGCAGAAGAGAAAATGAGCAGAGAAGCCTTTGGTGCATACTGAGAATTATCAGATTTCTTTAAATACTTGCACAAAATGAAGTGTTGGCAACCAGAGTGGAAGAGAAAACAACACTTCAGTAAAAAAGACATAGTATTTTTATGAATGAATTGGCAATGTAAATTATTACCCATATCACTGTTAAAACCAGAACATAAGTAAGCAGACAGTGCAGTACCTATAATATTGTGCAGTTAAAATCAGTCCACATACAGTGGACTCTTGGACAGAGTCCTCTGCACTCTTAGAAGCTGAGAGAAATTAAGTCTTTTCCAAATGCTCCTGTGTTGTCAGGTAGATGACTTATAACCGCAAAGTTGAGGGAACACTACAAAAATGCAGAATTCCTACAAATGGTTTTAAAAGCCTTGATTTGGATAAGAGGAGGAAAAGATACAAAGACCTTTTTTTTTTTCCTGCTGGCTATATTCATAATTGCATTATGACTTGGTAATCCTTTCAAAAAAACTTTAATTATCATATAATGCCGAGAACCAGGAATGTCTTTTTCTGAGAGCAGATCATAGTGACAAGGGTCTAGGAATGAACAGGTTAAGAAGGCTAAATCAAAATTCAGGTTCATAAGCACTTGGCTTTTTAAAAGGGGACTGATTAATTTTCAACCCATACTCTCTCTACCCTTCTGCTTAAAAAATACTAATTCAAGTTCAGCCAATAAGCCTAATTCAGCCTCTAACTTGTTAAACCTTTAAAATATAAATGTGGGGACAGGATGAAGACGACAGGTCCTCTACTGTTAAAAAAAGAGTTTTAAGTTATGTTTTAGTATAATGATGACATTAAAAAGACAAATAATTACTTGAAATAACCACTTTGTATGCAACCAAACCAAGCATTACACCAGGCTGTGTCATACAACATACGCAGTACAGGGGCATTAAATTCTTTAAGTAAATGGAAAAAAGACCTCTTCATTGCTAAGGAGCTCCCATTATCAGCAGGCTACAAATCTGGCCAGAGAACACAGTACTGTGGTATGCAGCATGCTATGCACTTGTTTTCTGATGAGGTCATTAGTCAAAATAGACTACTTAGCAGTATGAATTTCTCCAAGACAGAAGTCTCTTTTGTATCTTTTTACTTTATAAATAGGAAGAAAGTAAGGCACAGTCAACTATTAATGCGAGACTGAGAAAAATCTACCATGAAGCGATTTACAAGTTCATCTTCCATCCATGAAACAAACATGCAGGTACATTCAGTGTAATTACACACATCTATGTTCAATATTCTTCCAGTTACCTCAAAACCATAGTGTTATGTACTTTGTCAAAGGCCAAAGTTGATTTCTACATCCATAAAATATTTTATGGATTTAGTTGCAATCCTCAGTAGAGAAAGCAAAACAATCAAGCCCTAGAAATGCAACCACCATATACAGACGTGCACACGGCATTAATAAATCAAGAATTCTGTGGGGTTTCTGGTGAAGCAGAGGCAGAAACTTTAGTCAGTGGCTCTGACCGATAACCTGCACAGCAACTGGTGTTCTTCCCATGTTCCTTCCTAAGGATGCACAGTGGAATGTATCAAAAGTCTTTACAACAGACAAGAGAATGACTCCAATTCACATATGAAGTGAGGACCGAAATAGAAACATGACAACCATATATTTGAAAGATGGTGCAATTAGTTGCAAAAATAACCTCCTCCTCTAATACTTCGAAATTATGAGATTAATTTTTTTTAGTCTACTGAGTAATGCACCAGAATGCATTAGAAATGAAAACAGAAACCACTGGTTTCTCCAGTAATCTTTTACTGAACCATCTAACAATACCTCAAGAATCAGGTAAGTCTCACAATGTGAAATCGGGTATTTTGGTATATTGCAGTAGATAAACAAGCATTGTCAATATTAATATCTCTGCCTATTACTTACATTATTTGACAAGTGTGACAAGCTTCAAAACCAACCTGTAACCTGCTTTAAAAAAAATCCCAGTGAAATGTGTATTTTCAATCTTAATGTGTCATTAGAAATAAATAAAAATCCTATTATAGAAATAGGGGCATTAATGCTCCCACGTATCATGCCACCTTCATTTTTAGGTTCAATTTTTGGTAATCCTGTACTGCATTTCATGACTGTGTGTCCACTACTTCAGTGACAGGAGACAAAGTTCTTAAAAGGCAGTGGCCTTTCACACATTCATAGCTACGTGGATGAAGAACTGAGAGTAAGAGGGCAACACTCCACTGAAACTGGAGAACATCACAAAATCAAAATTTTCCTCCTCCTTTTACAGAAGTGTATTATTTGATTAGGTTTAGCAGCTGAGAGAATTTGCTATAGAGATTCTATAGACTGAAGCACAAGTCCTGCACACCACTAAAGTCCCCCACAGAACATTCACGTGTGAAATCTCAGTAATGCACAGAACTTGAGCTCACCACACAATTAATATTTAAGTTTACAACACATTAACAGCTTTATCAGCCATATTTTTATCTGATACCAATATNGGGGGGGGAAGGTGTACTAATATTACCTACACTTCCAGATTTTTCTGAACTAAATTCTGTTTCTATGATTCTGTACAAACTAAAAACTTACAGAATTTCATCATATCCAAGGTCCTGGAGCTGGCTCCACAGGCCAATTATTTAACAAATGTTTATGGTGTTTTAACAGCTGCTTTTCATTTATAGCAGTTGAGGTAGTTATGATCTGGAGGAGAACATTAATCCTAATTAGTTCTGATCCCATCGCCAAAAAGAGCTGGATCATCACTCTGCAAAAGATTTCTCAACTTAGCTTGATTAAGAGTTCCCCTGCTGGGAACTGTGTTTATTCTGAGTTGTCTTTTGCTGCCATAAGCTTCCTGGATATCCACGTGTGTGTAACAAGCTTCTCAGAGAGGTAGGAATAAAGGATTCAATGAGTTACAGAAATCTCCTGTCAAATATAATTGGTCATGACTTCAGTACTTGCAAAAGGAGGAGCAGTTTGGGTAAACCACAGGACTAGTAGTAGGAACACACAAAACAAGGAGCCCACCTTCTGTTTGGTATGATCTTTTGCTCTCCTGTCTTGCCTTCTGTAAACTTAGTGTTTTATGGTTGGGATTTTGGTGGGCTTTTTTAAATGGACTCCAATAACGATAAAACAAAGATAACCGACGAGTTTCTATGCAACCACAGTTTTGTTTTAACAAAGCTGTAGGCTCCAACTCTCAATATAATTGAAGGAATGAACTCCTTAAGCACCACTGCTTTCAGAAAAGCCAATGGACTGAAAAGATGGACAAAGCAAGCGCTGGTATAACAAGAACTGTAGGCTGTAAAGAAACTAACCCATAACCTCCTTCCCCTACAGACCCAACTCAGGTTACTGACGGCTGCTGAGACCAACAGGCTCCTCCTCTCCCCAGTTCATACACCCCTATTATCCTTTCCATACCATGAAAGACTATTGCTATAACCCTGCCTGCAAATACACACTGCTTGGCAGTGAAGGGCAGGAGCACCTGTGGCCACCCAGGATAGGGTTCTGTGATTCTTCATAGCTGTTTCTCAGTAACATTTGAACTCCTTTCCTCTACTGAACCACCACTTTTCACAACAATTTACTGTCCTGAGAGCTCAACACCTCTGTCACAGATGAAAATTAGCTGCCAGTTAACATCCAACATGTTGGTGCATTTTATTTTATTTTTCCTTTTGGAGTGAAGGAGGAGGGCTAAGAAAAAGGGGTTGATGGATGGGGACAAAAGCCTCACTTCTTTAGCGAAGCCAGGGAAACCGCAGCCTCCTACAAGGGATCCCCTCAAAAAAAAATTAACTGAAAGACCGAAGAAAGGATTTACATGCTACAAATTCTTGTATGTTGACAAAGAACAGAAACTTCAAAACAAATACTTGTCAAAAGACCCAATCTAACACTGCCAAAAGGAAGGCTAGGAAATCTTTGCATGACAGGGCTGCTTTTCACATGTCTTTAAAATGTGAAGCCACTAGTTGCTAATTGATAAGAGCAAAGGAGATCCCACCCAACACCTGCTTCAGCAATTCAGTTTAATAGCAGTCCTTCACCAGCTTTGACAATTACTCCCACACTCCCCTGTGAGAGACTAATGGTTTGCTAAAAATAAAACAGAGATTAGCGTCTACAGCAAGCTGCCTTAGATACATGCTATTTGACAGAAGGTGATATTAATCAGCCTTGTGGTGTGCTGATGTACGGACCTCACTTCAAAGCATTTCATCTTACATCTAGAGATTTGGGTGACCGGTTAAAATGGCAGCACACAGTATTACATTCTTCTAATTTTACTATTTTCTACAGACTGCATCTTAGTATGCAGTAATAACATTCATACTTACATACTAACAAATACTTCAGTTCCAGCATCATGCCTTTGAGTACAGAAGCTGCTAAAAAAGCTGAAGATGTCAAGAAACACAGGATGAGAAAACAGAACACAACCTCCCCCAAATGTACCAGCAATTCATGACATTTTCCCTGATATGTGAATCTTACTTTTAGCAAGCAGACCAGGACTTAACCAAGTTGGGGTCGGGGGGAAGGATGGGGAAAAGAGCAGAAAATACCCTTTTAATTTTTTCTGAATATGATCTATAATAAAGTTGTCAAAAACATCACTCAGTAGCTTGTATGTAGGATGCAAGTAACTAAGAAAGTATCAGTCTTCCAAGAGAACTGGTCTTACCCATTTTAAATTAAAGCTGAATAGTTACAAAGAGACCATAAAAGCAGCCAATATATAAAAAAAGCACTTTAAAAACAATGTTCTTAATTAGTTTCTACAAGAAAAAATTCTAACTTTAAGATGAAAAAAAGCCAGTGCAGATTTTAAGGTTTGTCTTATGTTAAATGTCCAAAATTACAGTGGGAAACATCTCATTTTTTCTCAAATATAGAAAAAACACAAAAGGCTCAATCTGGTGAGTCAGATACAAAAAAAACCCAACCCACCCTAAATCCACAAACAACCTTGAGATTGTTTTCTGGAGGGAAGCCAAACGAATTCCGTATTTCAAATCTGCAAGATAGTGACCTATGTCACACAGAAGCAGCACTTTACATTAATTACAGTTGCTCTTAAAAGAGAGGAGACATCATATAAAATGACTGTCTTACCCGGTCAAGTGGGTTAGGATTAAGTAAAGATACCAAGAACAAAAGGTCTAGATTTTGCCCTCAAAGACAACAATAAGAAAATTTCTGTCTGCCTAGGAAGATAAAACAGCCAAAACTTGCATGAAAACCTCACATTTTAAAAGATAAGGAGACAACATGGATGAGACCACGGACAACAAATACACCTTCTTGTACAACTACAATACCACCAGATGTTAGGTGACATTGTCAGAAGATAAGATTAGGTAGAACACCTGAGGAAAATACAGGCAACTCCATAAAAAGAGAAAGGTGGTTTGTCAGAGGCAAAAGAATTGAGGCTCAAAGAGCTGCCTCAGGCTTAATTCTGCCATATATTCCCCTCCAACAGGTGACGTCGACACTCAACCCCAGTATTTCACTGTTCTTCCCCTACCCCTTGAGATGTGATGTCCCACATCTTGAGTTAATAATCACGGTTGGGAAAAACATCCACCACTTTCAAATTACATTTTCCCTAATGCCTTTTCTTCAGTCTCATAGCTTGCAAGTATTTTTAGCTGTATGTTTAATACAAATATTTATTAAATAGAAAACTGTTAAAAATTTATCAGAAACAAGCTCACGAGTATTTAACATTAATGCACCATAGAAAAAGGATCTTTCATTATGGGCAAGCTTCAACTGAGAAATGAAGGTATGGCACAATAAGGATATTTAACCTATGTAGGTTCTGATCCCACAAAAACTATTAGGTTATTATTAATACCTCAGCATTTACAGTTAGGCAAGTACTACCAAATAAACTGCATTAGTATGATGCTAACACCTCTTGGCACCAAGCCATTTATTGATCTCTCCAGCCTCCATTAAAACATCAAGTTGAAAATGTGAACCACAGATTATACACAACTCTTGTGTACACTCTGCGGTAAACTGAAAAAGCAAAATAATCAAGTTTTAAAGCTCAATTTTATGTTTCATTATTTTCTTCTTCAGATCCTTTCTATTAAAAGGACAGAGATTTAAAAAAATACCAACAAAGAAAGCAAAAAAAACCCCAAACAAACAAACAAAAAAACCCAAAACAAAAAACAACAACAACAACAAAAAACACCCAACACAAACCACTAAAACAAACCCACCAGGACAACAGGAAAACATGACCTAAATGGTCTACAAGGCTATCGTTCATCTCTCCTAAAAAGATTCTCTGTAAAAAACTGTGTAATCCCAATTGAGACACACAACATTTTAGCAGAGTGAAAGAAGTAATTTAAGACCAAACTGGCAAATGTCACTGTTACCGCAGAAATTTCTTTTCAGAACTGTGTGGAGAAAAATATTACCAGCTTGTTCGCAATGAATGTCTCCCACATGATTATTTAGCACGCATGAAAAATAATTTGTTGATTCTAAAGCTTGTATTGATTCCAGATAATCTGCCTCTGCTTCTGCCTTGTAAAATGCTGATGATACATGCAAAGAAATTCCCTTTATTGTATTTTACCACCATCCAAGAGGTGTCCTAATTTCTATTTCACACAGAAAAGCAAATGCCTACAGAATATACCAATTTATATTGAATTTTGTATACAATAACACATTTTCTTTTAATCAGCTAGGATCTGTTTTAGTATCTAACACAATGAAAAAATGTTTTTATTTGAAACTTGATTGTAGAATTGTGGGGCAACAGGGATAAGCTTTAGACAAAAGTATCAGATGGGCCAAGCAGGGCTGATGCACAGCTGGATGTACTGGTCACAAACCAGGAAGACTCAGTAGGGGACGGGGCGGGGATGGGGACCGTGGGTAGTGCTGCAGCAACCAAAGAGATGGTAAGAGTCTGAATGGGGAATGAGGAATAAGAGTAGCAGAGCACCAATCCCGGACTCTGGAAGAACGGACCTCACCTTAGAAGAATCAGACCAGCTTGTCTAAATAGGAAAGTTCTGACTGAGCTCCAAGGCAAACTGCAACAGTACACAGGAGGCAGTAGCAGGCAGAGGCCAGGGAGCAAGAATTTGGAAACACTGGCCAGGAATTATAGGCAGTGTTGGGAAATTTATAGATGGTAACACCATCACATGGAACCATCAGTAATTTAAGACAGACAAATATATCCAGAGATGAAAACAGAATCACTGTAGTAAACCAAAGAAGAAATAAACCAGAATACTAACAGAGCCAAAATAATTTAGAAGTAAGCTTGTACCCTGATCCTTACTGCTAGCATTTCCTCAGGATTTTCTGTCCCCCGTTTTTTTTTTCATTTGTGTTTGGTTGGTCGTTTGTTTTTTTTTCTTAAAAATACACACACTGGAAACACAGTAACCAACTTCCTCCAATGCAGAGTCCAGCTCTTCAACCACTGAACGATCTTTGCTTGTTTCTCTCAACCACTCAGATTTCAGGAGTAAATGTACATCCAGCATCATGCTCTAACCCTCTTATGCACCCCAATGTATACAATACTATATAATCCGCTTTAGAAATGGCACACCAATTGATATTCTCTCTCATAGAAAAAGTCTGAGAAACATGTTTTTCCATTACCTGTCCAAATTGCTTTTCCAGTTATTTATAAACACAGGTGTACCTTCTTTCAGGCAAAAATCAAACACCCTAAAACTTGATCCTACCTTCTATTACTGACCTGTAGCAAAACATGAATGTCAAATAAAATATATTTGCTTACAATACTAAGAAGAATAACCCCAAAATGAAAGGGAAAAAAAATCCGCATTACTGTTTAATTTCAAAGCGTCTGCAACTGACTCACAAGAAATAACATCCATTTAGATTTGATGAGCTGGAATTAGCTATCAATCAATCAAGCTTGCTAAAAGGAAAAGCCTGAAGTTCATAAGGAACTGATAAAGTAATTCAGAGAGAAGGTGACATTGTGGTTATTTAGATGCAATTTGTTGGCAAGTTCCTAGAAAAACGATGTCCACTTTTCTCTTTTACAAAAAGAAAAACAAAACCCAAACAAAAACAGAAGTCAGCCAAAACTGTTGCAATTACACTGGCAAATACAGCATAACTAAGTTTCCAGAGTGGGCTGGCAGCAATGAAAAACTTTATGTACAGCAGATTCATTTTAATTTTTGAAGCTGGAGATTACATGACTCAGCCTGTACTCATCATCTCTATGAAGACATCACTCTGCTGCTGAAATGTCAGCTCCTCAGCTTCAGCACCCGGCAGAAATGGAAACTCAACGTTTGCTTTCTTTCAAAACTTAGCATTTTGGCTTGAATTCTCAATAGCTATGTCCTTTCTAGAAGTTTGAAGTTAAGCCAAGGCAGCACTCTACCCACCACCTAGTCACACAAAAAGGAACAGATGCATTTCCTGCCGTCACATTCTCCTCCGTTCCTCTTCATGGTAGATTGCTCTAACTACTGTTAAGCCCAGTAACCAGTCATGCTCCCCCACCTTCACAAGCCAGTGCCAAAGAAAGAGTTTAGCATATGAACACAAGCATTTCCTCATCAGCAACAATATGCTTACTGTTGTTGAAGACAATTATTTGGAGCTTCCACGCAAACACACTAAAAGGTACAGACAGACAGCGTGGACCAGGAACCAGAACAAACAGAAGTCCATTTCATCGCTTTTTTGGGGGTAGGTATTTCAAGCTGGCAGTTTTCCAGTAGCTGAAAAGCTGTCAGGGAGATAAGTATTCAAGTTGCAATATATCACCATGCCGTGACGATGTAAGCCCCAAGAACATCTGATAGTTTAAGACTGGCATTAGGCATGATATTCTGTATGCCTTTTTTAGCCTCAATCCAGATTCACACTTCAATACACAATAATACGAAGATAGCTTCATAGCATAAACAAGGTGCCAGTCCTAAATATTTCACCATCTTCATCAATTCAATATTTATACTTTCAGAATAAAAAGCCATTAACAGAGTTAGATTGCCCCTGAGTAACTGAGGAGGTTTTATTCTACATATAATAAGCTTCCAAACACAAGGAGCAAAAGAAACTTTAAAAAAAAAAAGCGCCAAACCTTCAGCATGCATTTAACCATCATCTCGTGTTGTTATGGTAACTAAATATCTCTGAAGAAGCAAGAACAAAAGGGGGAAAAAAATCCCACTGCAAATCCTCCTAAGATCTGTAGATATATGTATTTTCTCTACCGTAGATTCAAACAAATGTGGTGCAGTATTGCACTAAGCATCACATCCCCCTGAGATGTAGGTAAACATTTTAAAATGCTGATGGAGATACTGAAGCATGAAGCTCAAGCAAAATTTGATTTCTCTACAAGGAAGATGGCTGCTCAAATCACCTGTTCCAAGAGACCATTAAATTCCGAAATCCAGGTGTCTTCTAAGATGCTCCTAAGAAATTTCTTACTGCAATTTCTCTAGAGCCCACAGCTGGAAAATGCCAGAAATACTTAGGCACAGCTAAAAGGAGGCAAAACTATTCTCTTACAGATATACCTAGAAAACTATTCTCTACACAGAAGAGGGACAAGCCAAGACCTCCCTTCCCAACCTCCATGTCCCAGCTTCCAGAAGTTTTGATGAAGTTATCCTGATAACTGATATCCAAGAAGAGAAAACCTTATGAACAACAGATGAAGAAAGGAAGAGTCTGTTTTGCAAGAAATGAGATGAAGTGCCAAGGAGATTTATTTTAAAAGATGTATTTATCAACAGTTTATGAATAGGGGCAGGAATTATGGTTTTAAGCGATAACTATGGACTCAAGTATTTACTTTAGCCAACCCAGAATCATTTTGAGATTTTATGAGGGTTACGGAGGGGTGTCCTTTTTGGAATAGGAAGTCTTCAGACTATAAACAACTATAGTCTAGTTTGAAAGAACACCACACACTTTTTTTTAAAACTTACACAAACCCCCCCCAAACCCCAGAGGTTCATTCTTAGAACCTGCTGGGTTTTATATCTGAAGTCAGTTGAAAGACTGCAATCAAACACTTCCAGTGGCAACTCTCAAATCAACCTCGTTGTAAAAAGCAGTGTTACTAAATGTTGTGAAAAATGTGATGGGAAATCATTTGTGCTGTCTACCCAGTTGTTTTTTTTAAGTAGTTTTGACTACTTAACCCAGTACGTAGTACGTGCTCTACAAACCAGCAATATAATTCATCAGTGCGGAGGTAAAAACACTATTATCTTTAACATTCACACCATGTACCATCATCTAGCCTACCCAGGATTTTAGTAAGGTTACAACATATTTGCAACTTAAGCATTTTGTGTTGTTACTCAATGACTTGACTGTGGACCTACCACATTCCTGAAGGTACGGCTTCATACATAAACCATTTTGTAGGCTGTTGCGTGCTGGAGAAACCATGTCACAGAAAGCATGTTTAAAAGAATGAAAAAGATAAGACAACATCCCTAATTGTGACCCTTAGGATACTTCAGCAACTAAGGTCTCAGACAGAAAAACACTAATGACAAATGTAACCTTGAAAAATAAGTATAAAAAGACAATTATTAATAGAAGGCTAATCAAAAGTCTCACTTTACATAATACACAAAATTGCAGTCAAGTCAAAGTTCACTAACATCAACAATTACTTCAGAGCTCCAACTAGGCTGATGATCAAAAGCATGAAAAATTCTCAGAATTTTTAAAGCATTTTGTATCTAGGAGAGTTTATTCTTCAGGCCCTTGAAAGCAGTGCTTTGACAATGACAATCTAACACTATCAAAGGGAGGTTTCTCTTCACCATTTATGAAACTACTACAGCTTGCCTTTTTCCTTCTCTCTTACTGCACACCACAGCGAAAACAAACCTTGTGCCTTTGTGACAGAGCAGCATCTGACCCAAATCCCAAACAAAACGTACAAATTCTGGGGTATGGCCATTTTTCTAAACTCATCAAAAATACAAATACACTCTCACTTCACATTGACTATGATGCAAATTATTTTTTGAAGGGATGCCTGAGAAAAAGCACAGTGACTCAGGTGTGAGTAACAGCACCGGTGCCTGAGAGCAAGGTTTATCAATAAGTTCATAAATATTTTTCAACTGTGAGATCAATGTTTAGGCCAAGATATTGTGTTACTGGACCCAGAAATAAAGGACAGAAAGCATCATTCTCCATCTCTGGGGCTCAAAACATCACAAACAGTGCCTCAGCTCTAAAGGCAGACATATCTTTGACCATTGACATATACATACTTCTTTATTGTCACCATTTCTTTCAAAATTTTGTTAAAAACTACAAATTCGAGAAAGTTCTGGAACCCCTTTTAGATCTGCTAGATAGGGCCTTCTATACCATTTTAAAGATATCCATTTTAATTATTTCTTTGATAGCACAGTTTTCAAAACACATATTAGTGAAGGATGGAGAGACCTAACTTGAAACCAGTTTGGTGGTCCAGACAATTCTAAGCATACGAAATCACACAGGGTAAATTAACCAACGCTCATCCATTACTAAAGATTTAACTCAACCTATTGAACTTTTTCTTGGTAACCTTAATATTCTTTCAGATTACTACTACTGATTCAACCTCCCCAGAGGCACAATCTTAGGAAGCAACTATTTTTGAAGAACTAAGGTGGGTTCTCAGAGCTCTGAGAAATCACTACACCAAGAAAATTACATCAAGCAATGAATTGTTTTCTGCTCATCACTGCCTGTCCACTTACAGTCAGTGCAGTTCCACATTACGCAGAAACTTTTTACTATCTCCCATACCACTTGGAAAGGGATAGGATTTTTTATTTAATGACATTCCAAACAAGAGCTTGTTACTCTGACCATTTAATTTTTTTCACAGCAAAACTCTTATGATAAAGAGTTTTCAAAAAGAGAAGTGACACAATAGTTTCACAACTACTACCTACTTCTCAATACAGCAACCATCAGCAAAAAAGGGCTAAGCCATTTAAACTCTGAACCACACCACACAGAGTTCCCCAAACCACTGGAGCTTAAACTGAAACAGTGCTAATAACCTCAGCGAATCTTACTTTATCCCATTAAGTGATTGAGAAACCAAGAAAACTCTAAAGAGATCATGAAATGAGTAAAAGAGCACACAACCCAAGGGTATAAACAGATTTTTGCCCAGGAAAGAAGTATTTAGTAAAACCCTAGAGGACTCACTTATCAGATCAGGAGAGTCACTTCAGCCATAACTCCCAGGTGATTCTTGGTTTTTCTTAATTTGCTGGAATATTTTCCTACAAATTTGAGGAGTATTTTGCCTAATACAACAAAAGCTGGGAAAAGCCATGAAGTTCAGCCGTACATTTTAGTCAAATATTAGCATTGAATTTGCTATCTAAAAATCAGCAACAATTTTTCTTTTCTGTCAAAAATGTAAAAGCTGAAACATCTCATCAATTTTTATTGACTCCAGTAATTTCTCCAGAGACTTGGGGGGGCGGGGGGGGGGAATCAGTATTTTATTTTAATTTAATCATATTAAACCGCCTGGGTGATTTACTTTGCTAGCAGAACAGATAAGGACTGTCTTCTCCAAGAATAGTCCAACCTTTGAAATGAAGACTGAAGTCATTCCTGAATGAGAAAAACTGATTTCCTGTGGCAGACAAATCTCATCTGGGCATGTCATTTAATTTCTCTTCATGAGATATTGCAAGGGTTTTTACCTATGATGATCAAATAAAGATACGTTTCCAAGAACATTAATGTCTCCCATGCTTTAAGGAGATCAAACAACAGATTTTCTAGTGCTGTATTAATAAAGCAATAGTTGCATAACTTAGCTACACTGAGGCAAAAATGTAGGATTCAAGTAGGCTTTGAGCATACAAAAAAGGAGAGAGAAATCCTTGGGAGATAGCAAGAAGGTGAAATTTCATCTCATTCGCTTGAGGAAAGGAAATTTCTTCAAAGAACAAAAGAACAGTCAACGAGTCTCTGGTAAGCTCAAAGTTATCCTTGTGAATTAAAACCAGACTCATTAATACAGCAGTCCTGAAACATATTCAGACCAGCCAGAAAGGAAATGGAGTTTGGTGTATGTTTTGGCCAGTGTTGTACAACTACACTACCATCCTGTGATGTATCAGAGAAGTTATGACAGCTCCTGCCCTGCAAAAAATGAAGTCCTGAGGAGAGAAGATGGGACAAACTCCTCCCATCGGCCCAAAGGGAATATGAAGCATAGACTGATGGTTCCACAGTGTTCCCAGGAAATTTCTGAGATGCTCATCTAGTGGAGTAACAGCTCAAAACCAGAAATTTAAACAAATCGCCAACTCTGGGTATGCTGAAATCCGAGTCACACAAAATTTGTGGCATGTAAAAATATTCACAAAGGCTCTCTTCCTGAGCAGTAACAGCCCTGTTTAGAAAAATCAGCCCCAACTCTGCTTTCACCCTTTTGGATGTCTCAGACTTGACAACCCAGATGACACAGAATTCCTGCACCAAACTCATAGATTTTAGAATATTTCTATCTGATACAGACTTGGACACGAATCAGCAGATTCACTGACAGTAAAGAAAATCGCAACAGATGCCAGCCAAGTGAATTGTTAAGAAAACCCAAAGAAAAAAAAGTACAGAAGTTCCCACCAAAAAGCAGAAATGATGTTAGGTCAGAGAACATTTCACAGCCTCTTTCTTCTCATAATTTCAGGTGTTTGGTACAGACATGTCTACTCAGGTTTGGTCTTTTTTTTTACTGATGTTAAACAACCTGCAAGGAAACACTAAAAATGGCGAATACTTGAGATGCATTTGCAAGCTTTTAACCATTTGCTAGATTTACTACCAGCCCGTCCAAGACTGTACTAGTGCAGAGTGGGTACGTATAGATGTGTATGTGTTTGCAGGCCTTAGTTCTGTTACTCACAGCAATACAATGATGCTCAGGGTAACTGTGTACTCAGGCTGAGGGAGAACCACAGTGGCCCCCTCCCCTCTTTATTGACAGTATCTGGCTCCAAGCGCAGGTCCCTTTTACTTGTGTTAGGCCACTGCTTTCTAGGATGCAGAACTGCAGGTTCCAGATGGGACCCCAAAAGGTCATTTTCAGACACCAAGTACATATCACAGTTTGAAGACCAAATTACTGTGCTGAGTGAGGATTCCCAAACTGCAAGACAGCATCCTCTTTTTCAATAAGCAACTACATACAGACTACAGAATTCTAATGTCCAAAAAAGACAAGAGGATTCATATTTTTAGAACAATGCTCAAGTTTAGCACAGCAAGACAGGAACAGAAATTGTTTTTAACTCCAGCAGCATAAATGTCTGTTTGAACTGATGCAAAAATTACCAACAGTTTCCATCAACAAAAGAATTAACTCCATTTAAAATACAAATATATGTATGTATGTATGTATGTGAGCACGAAACAAAAACTATACAACCTACACTTGAAATGTAATGGAGCATACCATTCACTAGTTTACTGACTTCCATAACATGCACAGACACAAGCATAGCACAGAACAATCCCATTCAGGGAAGTAATCACAGATCAGCTCAGGCAGCTGGTGTTCCAAGCGAGCAGCTGAGCCCATTCAGTGAGCATGTACTGGGGTGAGCAACTCTGCACTCTGCAGAAGTGCCGAGCAGCAGCAAGAGATGGAACACAAAAATCAGAGAAAAAAGGAGAGTACTTTGAAGACAGAAAGCCATGGTAAAGGAAACACTAGATCGAGGTAATACAGAGAACAGGGCAGAAGTGCATCCAAAGCAGCAAAGTTACCCAGGAACACTCACTCTTTCCTAGCCAGCACAGCTATTGCATAGCAGAAAATGATAAATGAGCTGGGTGGTATATACTTAGCAGACAAAGCATTACTTTCACACCAACATAAAATACTTCACCCTGTCTGTAGCTGCCTTCCAAGGCTTTTCCATGCAATATGAGCTACTCTGAAAAAGTCCATGTGCAGCAGAATACGAGTGGCAACGAGAACCTGAACGTGAGACACATTCAGCTTAATTGTGAAGCTCCACAATGAATTAGTATAGCGGAAGAGAGAATTAGGTATTCCTGTTAAAGTATATTTATTTTAAGGCTGTGCATCTCAAAACCATAAAATCCATTTAATCAAGAAGTTAACTCCTTGAAGTAACCAAAATTTTGAACGTGTTTTGCTTTTTGAGCTACAGGACTCTTAGATTTTAAGCTCCAAGAGTGTAAAACATTGGTATGCCCATTCAGCATCGTGACCTATCAAATATATTATTTTAAAACAAGGATAAGCCATTTTAAGGATAACTCATCATGAATGGTATTCTAAAAAAAAAATACATCCACAATATTAAAAGTGGGATACCAACACAATCCATCACGAGGACTTGTCAAAAACTTCTATTATAGAACCTCATTTTAGTTGACTACAACTAACAATTTGAACAGACGTACTTATAAATTCTGGTTTGTTAAAGAGCGTGGCACAGTAATAACAGTAAAAAAATGCTTCTCTATATATTATTCTGATCCTTTCCCATCTTCCTGCACATCAGATATGACATTTATTGCAACTCCTGGGAAAAGACTGAGGAGGCGAGAAACAAACTTAATTGAAGAGGTCAATTCAAGAAGCTTAAGAGAAAAAAAATTAAGATATTTAGATTATACCCANCTCCAAGAATAGTCCAACCTTTGAAATGAAGACTGAAGTCATTCCTGAATGAGAAAAACTGATTTCCTGTGGCAGACAAATCTCATCTGGGCATGTCATTTAATTTCTCTTCATGAGATATTGCAAGGGTTTTTACCTATGATGATCAAATAAAGATACGTTTCCAAGAACATTAATGTCTCCCATGCTTTAAGGAGATCAAACAACAGATTTTCTAGTGCTGTATTAATAAAGCAATAGTTGCATAACTTAGCTACACTGAGGCAAAAATGTAGGATTCAAGTAGGCTTTGAGCATACAAAAAAGGAGAGAGAAATCCTTGGGAGATAGCAAGAAGGTGAAATTTCATCTCATTCGCTTGAGGAAAGGAAATTTCTTCAAAGAACAAAAGAACAGTCAACGAGTCTCTGGTAAGCTCAAAGTTATCCTTGTGAATTAAAACCAGACTCATTAATACAGCAGTCCTGAAACATATTCAGACCAGCCAGAAAGGAAATGGAGTTTGGTGTATGTTTTGGCCAGTGTTGTACAACTACACTACCATCCTGTGATGTATCAGAGAAGTTATGACAGCTCCTGCCCTGCAAAAAATGAAGTCCTGAGGAGAGAAGATGGGACAAACTCCTCCCATCGGCCCAAAGGGAATATGAAGCATAGACTGATGGTTCCACAGTGTTCCCAGGAAATTTCTGAGATGCTCATCTAGTGGAGTAACAGCTCAAAACCAGAAATTTAAACAAATCGCCAACTCTGGGTATGCTGAAATCCGAGTCACACAAAATTTGTGGCATGTAAAAATATTCACAAAGGCTCTCTTCCTGAGCAGTAACAGCCCTGTTTAGAAAAATCAGCCCCAACTCTGCTTTCACCCTTTTGGATGTCTCAGACTTGACAACCCAGATGACACAGAATTCCTGCACCAAACTCATAGATTTTAGAATATTTCTATCTGATACAGACTTGGACACGAATCAGCAGATTCACTGACAGTAAAGAAAATCGCAACAGATGCCAGCCAAGTGAATTGTTAAGAAAACCCAAAGAAAAAAAAGTACAGAAGTTCCCACCAAAAAGCAGAAATGATGTTAGGTCAGAGAACATTTCACAGCCTCTTTCTTCTCATAATTTCAGGTGTTTGGTACAGACATGTCTACTCAGGTTTGGTCTTTTTTTTTACTGATGTTAAACAACCTGCAAGGAAACACTAAAAATGGCGAATACTTGAGATGCATTTGCAAGCTTTTAACCATTTGCTAGATTTACTACCAGCCCGTCCAAGACTGTACTAGTGCAGAGTGGGTACGTATAGATGTGTATGTGTTTGCAGGCCTTAGTTCTGTTACTCACAGCAATACAATGATGCTCAGGGTAACTGTGTACTCAGGCTGAGGGAGAACCACAGTGGCCCCCTCCCCTCTTTATTGACAGTATCTGGCTCCAAGCGCAGGTCCCTTTTACTTGTGTTAGGCCACTGCTTTCTAGGATGCAGAACTGCAGGTTCCAGATGGGACCCCAAAAGGTCATTTTCAGACACCAAGTACATATCACAGTTTGAAGACCAAATTACTGTGCTGAGTGAGGATTCCCAAACTGCAAGACAGCATCCTCTTTTTCAATAAGCAACTACATACAGACTACAGAATTCTAATGTCCAAAAAAGACAAGAGGATTCATATTTTTAGAACAATGCTCAAGTTTAGCACAGCAAGACAGGAACAGAAATTGTTTTTAACTCCAGCAGCATAAATGTCTGTTTGAACTGATGCAAAAATTACCAACAGTTTCCATCAACAAAAGAATTAACTCCATTTAAAATACAAATATATGTATGTATGTATGTATGTGAGCACGAAACAAAAACTATACAACCTACACTTGAAATGTAATGGAGCATACCATTCACTAGTTTACTGACTTCCATAACATGCACAGACACAAGCATAGCACAGAACAATCCCATTCAGGGAAGTAATCACAGATCAGCTCAGGCAGCTGGTGTTCCAAGCGAGCAGCTGAGCCCATTCAGTGAGCATGTACTGGGGTGAGCAACTCTGCACTCTGCAGAAGTGCCGAGCAGCAGCAAGAGATGGAACACAAAAATCAGAGAAAAAAGGAGAGTACTTTGAAGACAGAAAGCCATGGTAAAGGAAACACTAGATCGAGGTAATACAGAGAACAGGGCAGAAGTGCATCCAAAGCAGCAAAGTTACCCAGGAACACTCACTCTTTCCTAGCCAGCACAGCTATTGCATAGCAGAAAATGATAAATGAGCTGGGTGGTATATACTTAGCAGACAAAGCATTACTTTCACACCAACATAAAATACTTCACCCTGTCTGTAGCTGCCTTCCAAGGCTTTTCCATGCAATATGAGCTACTCTGAAAAAGTCCATGTGCAGCAGAATACGAGTGGCAACGAGAACCTGAACGTGAGACACATTCAGCTTAATTGTGAAGCTCCACAATGAATTAGTATAGCGGAAGAGAGAATTAGGTATTCCTGTTAAAGTATATTTATTTTAAGGCTGTGCATCTCAAAACCATAAAATCCATTTAATCAAGAAGTTAACTCATTGAAGTAACCAAAATTTTGAACGTGTTTTGCTTTTTGAGCTACAGGACTCTTAGATTTTAAGCTCCAAGAGTGTAAAACATTGGTATGCCCATTCAGCATCGTGACCTATCAAATATATTATTTTAAAACAAGGATAAGCCATTTTAAGGATAACTCATCATGAATGGTATTCTAAAAAAAAAATACATCCACAATATTAAAAGTGGGATACCAACACAATCCATCATGAGGACTTGTCAAAAACTTCTATTATAGAACCTCATTTTAGTTGACTACAACTAACAATTTGAACAGACGTACTTATAAATTCTGGTTTGTTAAAGAGCGTGGCACAGTAATAACAGTAAAAAAATGCTTCTCTATATATTATTCTGATCCTTTCCCATCTTCCTGCACATCAGATATGACATTTATTGCAACTCCTGGGAAAAGACTGAGGAGGCGAGAAACAAACTTAATTGAAGAGGTCAATTCAAGAAGCTTAAGAGAAAAAAAATTAAGATATTTAGATTATACCCATGAAACATATAATATGTACAACTATATTTCTGCACAGATATATAAACATAGATATCTCTATGTAGATGTTACATATATTTATCATATATAAACACACATATACATGTATATATATTAAAGAAAGTTCAACTATCTACATACAGGTGGAAATTGTACGTAGCTCACTGAACAGCTAAAAAAATTCTAGCAAGGAAGAAGGTCAGAGAAACATCAGTGTGCATCAACAGTTCTACAACAAATTCAGTACAGTATACCACTGGCAAAATCTCCACAAAAAAGTAATTAATATATTGCCCCAAGGGGAAAAAGGTAGCAGATTTTATGAAATATAAAATCATACACACAAAGTCGATTTAAGAACTTCTCAAATAAATACATATAAAACCCCACAGCTTTGTAAATTTGTATGTGAATATTTTAAAAAAGCTACTTTAGATATTTAAATAAAAGCAGAATCCCAAAAATCTGATAAGTGCCTTTAAATTCAGCCTTCTACACAAGTGTTGTTTGAGGAAGAAGGGTGTTACGTCCCAGTCTGATTTGTCCGGGAGGGGTTTGTAATGATGCTGTGAGTGATTAAGACATACCCAGGGATGAGAGAAATAAATCCATGCATTTAATTAAAAATCTTTCATACTCATCCTCATTTTGGTAGCATTTCAAGATAATTATTAATACTTGTGTATAAAAAGATCAATTAAGAGTTCTGGCATAGATCATAATTTTTTATTATGCCATTTACACTGGAACAAGCAACTGTCACTTTTCATTTTTCTACTGTGCTGTGAATTTTACTGTGCCTAATGACTGCTGGAAAAGACCAAGTTATAACAAGGGTAACTGCTGAACTGAATTCTCTTGCAAAAAGACTGCCAATACAGTATTATCATTAAAGCCTTCACTGAATTTGTTACTAAACCACGTCATCTTCAGGGATTCAACTATTTATACTCCACCATTCCTCACAACCACCAATGCAAACAATATTAACAGAGAATCAGAATGCCTATTTTGTTTTTAGACACCTCTGAACTAATAGCTTATTGGATATCAAAAAAAGATTGGAGTCAAACACTCCATAAGAGAACTTCAACATCAGTAAAACGCTTTAACACAGAAAAGTGTTTAAGATAAAAGAAAAAAGAAAAATTTCTGTTTTGCAGAAAACTTTAAGCACACTAAGCTCCACAAGGAAACTGCAGATATACAATCCTGAAGACAGTAAACCCTTTTGTGATTTGATGTTAGGAACCAGAGGATACATGTTTGGGAAATTATTATCCCATGGAAGATGTGTAAGAAGAAATTCTGCAGTAGATCAAAAAGAAATGGGAAGAGCTTTTGATTGTGACTATTGTTTTTCTTATAATGGTAGTCTAATTTAAAAATTAATTTAGACCAAACAACTCTAAAGCTATACAGCCCAGCAAGAAATATAAAATTCTTTTTTTAGCACAAGATGCCTAAAATACACTGAAGTCCACCTTCCCTATTACCACAAATACTTTCCAAGCAATTTGGGTGTGAACCATAAGGGAAGCAGCAGCTGGAGGCTAGGAGACAGCTGAGCATCTGGTGGAATCGATTTCTTTAACACCATGACATAACACGTGCCATCCATTATAGAGACTATTCACTTTACAGACATAGTGCATTTTGTATGCTGGAATCTATAGTTTCAAATGCTGAAAACTCATGGATGAAGCACGTGGTGGTGTCTTTCGGGAAAAAAGAAACAACCCACAAAAAAAAAAAATCAAACTTCAAACATACTCTTGAACAGCTCTTTAAAATGCACTGAAGTTCTGCAAACATGCTTTCATCAGAACAGCCTACAGGACTAACAGTGAGTAATCATTACAGCAGCATGACATGGAACTCAAAGCAGAAAATGAAAATGCCATTTTCCCTATGGAGAAACAACAATCTCATTCATTTTTTTAAATCCTCATGAAATACAGAGATACATCTTAACACTGTTCTACAGGTAAAGAAAGGAACTGGTGCAGCATAAGGGAGATGTTTTCTTCACTGTCTATTCATATTAGCGGTTGAAAGACACCATGCTGAATGGAGGACTGATGAGAAACAAGACAAGGGCGAACACTAAATAACTAAGAGAGAAGTTTAAGGGGGAAAAAAATAAAAATCTTGCTTTTTGTTCAGTAACATTTTGTTGGAAGATTTGTTTTGAGGAATTAGGGAAGACTCAGACTTTACTGCTGTAAAGATGAGAAAAAAGAACAGGAGAAATATTTGGCAAAATAAACAGTCCATCATAAAGCAGCTAAAATTAGGTCTTTGTAGGTTAAACAGTCAAAACAATTGGTAAGCATCTGATTAACTTAACAGGAAATGGACTGCTGGAGCCAGTGCACAAGTACTACAGGGCTCTCAGAAATCCATCAATATCCTGAGTCTGCATACAGTCACCTCCCAAAACTACCAAAGGTGTGTACTTCTAGAATACTCATTGTTCTTCTTAACACCCCTCCATTACAAAATTGTTAAACAGCTTTCAACTGCAGTCATTTACATTTTTCTTCAAAACTGTGGGTGATAGCATTAGTAGGAAAATGCATTTTATTAACAAGACCTCTTCAAAAACACATTAAAAACTAGTTGTAAAGCTGTAGAAATATTCACAAAGATTCTTGTTAAAAGCTTCAAATTCACATTTCATTTAGCCATTATAAAAACCCAAATAGTATTTATTATACATCAAGCACTACTATGCCCTGAGGTTTCTGCTTAGAGCTCTCACATGTAAATGCGAGTGATAAAATGGATCTGACTTGTTAGCCAAGGCAGAAGCAGCAGTTGGGAAAATGTATCATCTTCTCTGGGCTGCAGCACAGTATCATCTTTTTGCTGTTTCTGCTTACGGAGAATTGGTTCCTGAGAGAACAAGTTTAATAAGCTCCAAAGATATCCATGAGGTACTCATTTTACAAACTGAATAATAATACAAACAGTGCAGGTAACGCTATACATGGAGCACCATAGAGGTGACTTATTCACCTCATGGTAATGGAAAGTCTCCAGGAGAATTGCAAGGAAAAGAGGCAGATACAGATGCTGTGCCACCATAGCTAGGACAGAATTCAAGATGTGAAGGGGACAACGTCCTTTTACTTAAAACAATGTTGTCTTACCAGTATTTTTTTATATGCATTAATTCACATCATTTCCATTCTGTATTACTGTATCATACTACTTCCCTTAACATGTTTTTGTCATGGCATGTACATTTCCCTTCTCCTTCCTCCTAATCCTTTGATCTTTTCTTTTTAAGCCAGTAACTAGTAAAGTCCAGCCTTACAGATTTTAACTAGAAATAGGAAATTTTATGACGTACTCCCACTAAATATTTCTCTTCCCCAGCAACAATGCTGGGGAAACACATTTCAAATAGCCAAATTCATAGTCCTTTCAAAATGAAATTCTCTGAGAAGGGAAACAATTTCTTCAGGGTCATGTCTGTAAAGGCCAGAGATGCACGCGATTCAGAGCCATCAGACAGACTGGGGTTACAGTTTTGTACACACAAAAGAATCACATCAGACATCAGGAAAGCAAAAAAGGATATTTTCTTTGTAGCCTATCTTTAGGCCTTTCTTTTATTTCTTGCTCCTTCAAATACAAACGTAAGCCTACATAAATAGCAAGTAATTTCTGTAAGCAATTGCTTTTTTGGCTGGGCTAAGCACAAAACATCAATATTCACAGGGAAAGGACAGCAGCAAAGGAAAAGGAGAAAGAGGAAACTAACTACACATCACTCCATACAGTACTTTCATTAAAAAACAGCATTATTCCATTACTTTTCTACAGCTGATGAGAGTTTAAAACAAAACAACAGCCCCAAGTGAAGAACAGGACATTGTTGCAGTAAGTTTACAACAGCTAGGAAGGAAAACCGATGATTTCACTGACAGAAAGAGTAACAGAATTATCTCCACAACTGTAATCCCCAAATTCTAGTAAATGGAGGTGAAGCAAAAAAGAACATTTTTCTTCAAATCCTCCAATTTCATATTTTTTTAAAGTTACTTCTACAAAGGTTCTTAAAGTTGACCAAACATTGCCAAACTGAGAGCTGCTTTAAGTTTTCCAGTGTCTTGGCTAGATTTCCATACCAGCAATCCTGCTTGGCCCAGCAAAACTCCTTTCTCTAGAACCGAAGTACCAACAAGAAACTACACCCGCTTACCAGTTGCCACAGAACACAGTGAACTCTGAACATCTCTCTTCGTCCTTCTTGGGATGTGACAGCACTGCATTTCATCAGCCACTACCCAGGAGGCAAAGTGGCACCTGTACCTTGCCACCTCACAAGCCCTTCAAACTAGCACAGAACAGTAACACTACCACAAGCAGCAGCCAAATAGCGTACTCTTAGCCATACGGGCAGCCAGATTGAAGAACTGCTTCAGTTTTAAAGTATGCACCAAATTAATGGCTTTATAAAGACAAACGTGAACTTGTTTCTTATCCAACTCAACTAACCACTAGCAGCATTTCAGGGGAGAAGAAAGAGCCGAGATGAGAAGTGACCATACAGGAGTGACAGCCACAGCGTGTCTCTGGAATGCTCCTGAAAGTATGATGTGAAAAAGTCCCTGCATAAAGCACAAAATGCAGTCATCTGGACAGTGTGGTGCCTTACGTCTTCTCTCAACTGAAAACAATAATGAAAGCTTGCACAAAGGTACACAGGACCTTCTGCAAAAGACAGGGAAAAACATTAAGCCTGTATTGGTACAGCTACTTTACCACTTAAAAATACCACTTTAAACCTCCTTTGTGCCCTGTTTAACACGGGGAGTTCGTCACCACCTTTCTAAGTTCATAGAGTCATAGAATTTTCTAGGTTGGAAGGGATCTTTGACATCATCTAGTCCAATCATCAACCTAACTATGAACAGCCCATCACTAAAGCACATCACTGAGCACTACGTCAACCTGCCTTTTAAATACCTCCAGAGATGGTGCCTCAACCACTTTCCCTGGGCAGCCCATTCCAATGTTTAATAACCCTTTCAGGGTAAAAATTTTTCCTGATATCCAAGAACCTCCTGTGGCGCAACTTGACACCATTTCCTTTTGTCCTATCACCTATGACTTGGGAGAAGAGGCCAACCCTTGAAAGTTGTCCTGCTTTGGGGTGGAGCAGAGCCAACTCTCTGTTCAGTGAGAGGCTCCTGCTTACAACCAGGGTCAGCTGACTCAGTTGTTTACTTCATGGAGGGTTTGTGGGTCGGGGAGAGCTGGACAGGTCAGGCGACCCAAACTGACCCATGGGGTGTTCCAGCCCATCTGCCATGCTCAGAATAAAGGCTGAGGGATCAACTGGGTCAGGGTGGGTCCTCCTCAATGGCTGTCTTTCTTTGATGACATGCCTGAGGAAGACCCTTGTCAGTTCATCTACCCTCAATCCCCATCAGTGAGCTCTGGAATTCAGTTCCCATTTGTCACTAATGCCAGTCTGGAACTTCCCCAGTGCCTTTCAGTGACATGTTCTTGGGAACTGGACACGATTTTGTATATATTTACACATACTCTATTTTATAATTTTCTTTTTATTTTATTATTAATATTTCATTAAAGTAGTTTTGTTTTTTCCTAAACTCGTAACTCTCTCTCTTCTTCCTCTCCTGGAAGCAAGAGGTGGGGGAGAGCATCTGTTATGCTGTTATTGGCCAACCTGACCTGAACCACAATGAAAGTCCAGGGGCTAAACACTTACTTGAGAGTTCTGCTGCATGCCCTGAGCTTCCTGGTTTTGCAGATCCAAAGGTTTTGCATTTTCAATCCTTTTTTGAAATTACTAATGCTTTTTTTTTTCCTATTATCTTGATGTCAAGCATATCACAATATTCAAGGAAAGACAAAACCTCACATCATTCTTGCTACTTTAAGAAATCAGTATGTTTAAGTGAAAACTGCAGAGATAATGGCAAAGATATCCTTTTTTTCTGTATCAATAAAATATCCTTTACAGTTTCAAGCTCTTCAAAACTTCTGCAATTCATTGTGTTTTCTGATTTCCCAAGAACAACAGTATTTTCAAATACGATACTACAAATATTTTCATTAATGCAAATAAATGAAGTTTTCAGCTCACTTGTTTGTTTACACCAACGTTCAAAATATCTTAATGGGTGACAGGATAGAATTAAAGTTTGACATATTACAAAGTAAACATAAGTGTATCCTTCTTCCGAGAATATTCAGTAAAAGAAAACCTAAGTTAAATGTAAAAATCGGCATGAAATCACCATGAAGAGATATGCTAACTAAAAGCATTTTACAGAATAGAGATTTTAAATATATAAAAAGTAGGACTCTTCCACCAAAATGTTTAAGAAAAAAAATGCAAAGCATTGTCTTACATAGTATGGTTCTAATAAATACATATTTTTTTAAAAATAAAAGTATCACATATTCCCTATACCTTTAAAAAGTCACATTATCACCTGCTTACAAAGAAAACCCTCATTAATTTATGGAATAAACAAGAAGCAGAACTATGACAGCTAGGGATCCAATGATGCCACGGATTTCCGGCTCCGCTAAACAAATAGTACTAAGGAAGACTAATTTCCAATAGACATAGAAGTTGACTTAAGCACTTCATACAGTCTTACGTAGCTCTTAACATCCTACATGCAGAACATACCTGGGTCACTCAATCTGTAAGATCTATTTATTAAACACTCTCAACCCAACCAGCTAGCTTAAGAATTAGATTTCTAGCATTTTTAAACAAACTTACTTTCCTATGAGCATTTCAGGGGCTTTGATCCCGAGCAAAGAATTCTTGCAGACTTTGGAATAAACAGCGTCTATTAACAAGCACTTAGCCTCCCCTCCAAGTAGTTAAAAATGAAAGGAATGTTGTTTATCATCCTAAAATAGCTCCCAGTTAAATACTAATCACTACCACTGGTGAAAAAGACAAATTTCAGTCATATAGCATTTAAGTTCTACCCTTAAAATCCTGCATATTACAGGTCCTCCTTGCCACTGTACTTTATGGTTTGACATGCATTTTAAAATTCCCCTTCTCATGATTTCTCAGTTTTACAAAAATATCTTGAATCTCCTTGGAAACCTGAACACAACACAACAAAGACTGCTGGCTCTAAAGCTTAGAAGCAGGTTAGAAAAAGAACTGCATTCCCTTGCTAGTTAGGATAGGGCTCAGCACTTCATTTCTCTTCACTAATATATCTAACAAGAATCTATCTCTCTTCCCCATTAATTTTCTTACTTGCCTTCACAGCCACTCCCTCAAATCCTATCAACTCCTTCACTGCTAACTTGCACTCACCTTGAAGTTTAATGAGAGAAATGGAGAAAAAAATGAAAGCAATTTAAGGAGGCTGGCAATACTCCGCAGGAGGTAAGCCTCCCCCTGCAAAACTGGCAAGAATCAAGAGAACTTAAGACCCCTTTTGCAGACCCGTTAAAACTATAATCTTAATCAACGTCAACTGGTTTCTATACCATTTGTTCTTGATCGGCACAGGATACAAAAAAACAGCAACATAAAAGGAAATCTTCTGTGTAGCAAAGCAGATGTCAGAAGTGGATTCATTAGGTATTTAATGGCCACAGCCCTCCTTCTCTCCATCCCGAGCTTCTGTGTCATAGTGCTGGCATCTCCCCTGCTCCCTTTGCAAGTCCGGGAATTTTTCTTCAGATATGAATGTTGCTACTACCAGCAAACAACATTTGCCCTCCAGTTCATAAGTCCTTTAAATATCACTCTAGTTGCAGGGAAAAAAAAAAAAAAAAGAAAAAAAAAGCAGTACTTCTCATTCTTGATGTAGGGAAGCACAGACACCCCTTCCTACCCCAAAATTGGGATTTGCCTCCAGCCTTATCCTCTGCCACATTCTGCTCAGAGCAGCACTTTGCTGCAGCACTGTAGCAAGTTTAGTCATCGTTTCCCTTTCTAAGCCACATTCATCAGTACATCAAAGCATATATCCTCAATTAAAAGCTAAAATTCTGAAGGTATTTTCTATAAATTACATATCTGCAATGGCATAAGATGGGAAATATTTCTCTCTTGCAGGAATCAATGGTGTTTTCTCAACTGAAGCACAGTGGGAAAGTGGAATCCTCTAGTTACTGAAGTTTAATTGAAAACGTTGCAGAGACAGGAATCAGGAGTAACAGGCAGCATGGAAATATCAATATCACCACCACTACAACAACAAAACAAAGAAACCCCAAACAAACAAACAAACAAACAAACAAACAAAAAATTATCAGGAAGAACACAATTCCCTCCGCCCTGCAAAAAGTATAGAAAATGGCACATGAAAGGCAGAGCAAGAACTTCTTTCCAGAGCAAGAGGTGTTCAACTACACTGAAAGCTGACAAGTTCACCTTCTACCAAAAGGGATACTTCTCCTAGCCCTGCCTAAGGAACACACTGCTGAGGAATAAAGGATTTGCAAAGACAAAAGCTTAGCAGCATTTAAGGGAAGAACAAAAGATAATATTACATTATAATAAAAAATATTTAAAAACAAAGAGCTGGAAAAGATACAAATGTCTTTTGAGCTTTATGACACAAGCTGAACTAACAGGATCCCCAAGAGATATACCCTGAAGTATGTGATTGTCCTAACTGTCTATTGTAGATTATTTATTTTTTTGTACCATCATCCCAAGCATCTGCTACTACTCCTAATTAAAGAACAGATGGTCTGACCCAATATGGCAATTCCTGTGACCCTATATTTATCAGCAGGTGGGCAAATTAAGTTTTGAGGTCTCAAGCAAGCAAAGGAAGATTAACAAAAACAGATAGCTAAACAGGTCCCAAAGCCATCTGGTATATGACACTTACTGAAAATAATATTCTTGAAGATTACGTACAATGCATTTTTTGCAATCTCCATAGTGAGAAAACAGCCTTTCATGAACTCTGCCAGATGCAAATATGACTTAATTCCAGCAACGCAGATATTATTAAGGTAATAAATGAATCCTTTTCCAAGTTAAATTAGTGAAGCATAGCTATTCCAGCTGTACAGTGAAATCTGTAGAAGTGGAAGAAGTCAGCATATCCTGAAAAACTTCTGATAAGGTCATCACACACCAGTAAAAGTAATGAAGAAAATAACATAGGCAAAGGAAATAAAAAGCTTGAGAAAGTATATTTTTGCCTATATGTTTCAAGTGCATGCTGAAAACGTGCAGCTGCACTGTAGAAAGCTAGCTGCACTCCTGAATCTGATAGCAGACAGCTTGAAATAATTAATGCTCACAAGAAGAGAATCTGAATGAGACAGGTATTAACTAAAGCAGCAATAGTAGGCTTATGAAAGAAAGGATACTTTAACTGGGTAATGTCCATTCCTCCAAGAACTCTCATGTTTTACAGGTAGAAGGGCACTTCTGGTAGTATGCGGATGTTTAACTAGTCGGGGGGGGGGATAAAATGGATGACAAGTTCTATGTTCATGAGTCACAGGAGCTTCTGATGAGCCTATGTTCAGAAAATGTGCATACCAACCTCAGGAAATATGACTGTAACAAAAGAAATTTTAAAAATGTCCTTTCCACTTCGAAACACTCCCAGGGAATGAATTAATACATGTTCTTAAAAAGAACCACCTGAAGGAGACCAAAGCAACAAGGCTGGTTAGAAGGGCATTCTGTGTGAAGACACCAGAAAGACACTTCAGCCTAATTTGAAAGCTGCATTCATCCCGTACCAGCAACGGCAGACAACTAGTCAAAACCAGAGAGCCTCCCTGCAGGGCATGCCAGCAAAGCACCTCTTCTACAGCTAATACAATTCTTTGATACCGTTACTAAGGAGGGTAAAGTACTTCAAGCATTCCATACAAATCTTAGTAATTTTCTCTAAGTAAACCAGACAGATGAGCTGATTTCTTGCACATGGAAAATGTAACGATAGATCTGCATGTAATTCCTCAGAAGGAAAGGGAAAGCTTAAGTCTCCAAGACATTCCTATGTTGCAGATCTCCCTGATGCAGAGAGGGAGGCTGCTGTCCCGCCCATCACCCCCTCCCTACTGAAAACATGGACATCATTAACACACATCACAAACTGCTCACAACTTTCTGCCTTTGTTAGTTCATAAAAATTTCAGCATTTGGGAGGCAGGAGGTGGGGTCAAGCCCTTCACGTTGCTTAACTTTTTTATCTGCCTTTTTTTAAAGGTAATTTTCACCACAATCTTGGAACTGATTTAGAGATACACAGTATTTAAGGCTGTGTATTAGTAAAGCCTTAAAATATATTAGTGAAAGCTTTCACTGCTATTTTTCTTTTCAGACTATTGTACCAGTCATTTAGTTGGTCCAGCATTATTCTCCTAATATTTGAAATTTACATAACTAGTAAGCTGTAAAGTGCTCAACCTGTATGGCTGTTGCTTAAACTCTACTCTAACTCATGGAAAACCATTAAATGTGACTCATTCAAGTCAAACTCCCCACCGTTTGGTTACCTGACACCTACAAGAGCTACAAATTTGGTGTCAGGGACAGTAACTCACCAGGGTGCCAGTCAACAAGCACATTTCACACAATCAGTTACCACGGAAGAATACCTTTTCTACTGTATATAGAAGTTAAAGAAATCCAAACCTAACAAAAACTCTTTCTACTGTACGAAGCTAAGCATCCCCTTTGTGCCTGTCTGTGATAGAGGGCACATGTAGGGGGAAGAACAGAACAGAAATAACTATGGCTCAAATCCATTATTTAATTTCATTAATTGAAAAATACTCAAAGATACATGGAAAAATTGACATAGAAAAAATAGATCGAATGGTTGTCCGAAAATACCTTGGGGGGAAATTAGTTCAATACATACAAGTGACAGCAATTGAATATATGAAGTCACGCTGTGCTGACCTAGTTAAACCAATGTCATCCCTGTGCATGAATGCTCTTATGTAAGGTTAAGGCCATTCCTCAATTTATTTTGTTACTTATCAGGACTATTTTTACTTCAGGACTGCTACCATCTTTTCTAAATTGAAGGAAAAAAAGACACTAAACAGTCCTATATATTTTCTTCAGTGGATTTATGATTTGACGTTCCACAGCATGGACACACAATTAACTGTGCACCAATACGAGCTGAAGAAAATACCACACAAAACCAACTGGTTGCATACAGATTTCTTTATCAAACTAAATATACTTGCATTAAGTACTGAATTCCTGGGTGACATTACAAAAACAGGTCTGATAATGCCATGTTATTAAAATAATTCTTAATTTTTCCAGTTCTTCCCAGTGAGTATAAAAATAGACAATAAACAAGTTTAAAGCATCCATAACAGAAAATGTTACTGAAACTGATTAAAAAGGGGACTGTTGTGAAAAAGCAAAAGCTGTGATCACGCGTTCCAGGCAGTCTGGTGCACAGTCATAAGAAAAAGAGAGAGACCTGTAATCACAACAGACTCCCCTTGAAGCATTCCCATCTTAAAATAAGGGTTTTCAAACTGACACTGTATGTCCCATGGCCAAGTCCTGATGATTCTGCCACCTGCAATGTCGTCACCCCCCGCTCTCTGAGGGCATCAATGAATAGAGAAACAGGTCAACACACAACTTATCAAAAGAGCCAAGAAACACAATTAGGAAAAGGTGAGTTTTAACAGTTATTAAGTTATTAGGACACAAGAAAAATTCCTTTAAATCAAGGAAAATAAACACCTGCAGAAAGGAAAAAAACAAAAAGTCTGCAGAATACTCTTTAAGGCAACGCTTAAGAACTATTTAACAATAAAATTAAATATGAATCCATAAGGCAATAACAAAATGCAACACTAGACTCATTTATAAATCTTCCATTTTATATACAAGCCACTGTGGCCCATCCTTTCTGTTTTTTTTTTCTCCTCTTGCACACAATGCACTGTTACAGAAATTGTGCTATAAAACTTGCATTTGAAAGTTCTTTTGTTTCTCAATTTGTAAAGGTAAATTCTATGTACATTTTATAGCAAATACAAATATTGTGGCTGGATGCCCATGTGAATTAAGCTCTCATTTCTGATTTAGACTATGCCTTATTGCATTTGTTATTTTTAAGGAGGGAGGAATTTATGGGTACATTTTTACCTATGAAATTTGAAAGAAAGTTCTCCAATTAAAATATTTTCCTTGTGGATACAGCAATTTTTAATGCATACATGTGAAAAGTTTGATGGTGATACCATAACAGGCATGTAAAAGACACTGATAGCCAGCATACCTTTATAAAGAAAAAAACAAAATATTTCACACTGATAAAAAAATGAAAATACCCATATAAGAAGAGTATTTGGTTATATCCACTTACACTTGGAATCGCTGTAAACCTGTCATAATATAATGCTGAAGTTGTTTTCATTTTCCATAATTTGAAATGCTGCTGCTAAGCATCAAGGAGGCACTTGAGGTGCTCATGTTCTTACTGAGACTCTCTCTAGGAGTTTGACATAAGTCTATCATACCTAATTCTCTAAATATTAAACACTGAAAATTTGATGGCAGGTGAAGCAGATCCAGCCCACAGGTTCCAAAAAGTTTCAAAACTTAATAGGAGACTGTTTGGGAAAAAATCTTATGAAAATCAACTTTACAGTAGTGATTTTTCAGTGGCTGTTGTTTCAGATGGGTATTTGTATATTGTCACAGAAAAACCTTCAAATTCCTACACTTGTGAATACATCCCTGTTGGAATAAGTTTGTTTTCATATTCTTGAAAGAGGAAAGTAGGATTACCAATATCTATGATTCGTAACAATACTTAAAAATCTTGTCTGTGTGCGTGTGAAAAGAGGTACCCATCACCGGCCTGGAGTTGCTCATTGCAAAGGGACCTTTGGTCTTAGCGGTTAAAAACTCATCTGCAGATGCGTGTACAAGCCCTTGAGTGGTAAGTGTTTGTATACATATACATGTGCATATGTATTGATTTGCGATACATTAGAGTAAGCATGAATCTTGCCATTCTCAAATTTGTAGTGACATTAGCATTCAGTTATTTTGTAAATCCTCTTGTACACCCTTGAATCATTTAATGATTAAATGCCGCTAAAACTTAACTTCTTGATCTACCACAAATCATTAATACATTTTTGAACCCCTAGTAAATCATAACTGACAAATTTTTCCATCTGTAACACCAGGAAAATTCTGGGAGAATACAGGCATTTACCACCAGCTTGTGAAAAACTATCTGCCTTCTTTCAAAACAATTTTCCATGAAGCCCTGATCCAACAACCTTGGCCTCATCAGACACTCACTCTAATGGCAGAGCTCCGAAAAGCATCACGCAGACATACATAGCTGGGACAGGAAGGGAACATTCACAACCTTCTGCAACCAGAGCACACACAACACAAGCTCTACACAACATGATGCAAAAATATAAACCAGGAGGTTGATGACTGAAGTTAAACAAGTGCAGCCCCACTGATAAGTCAGAGATCAACTATCATCCTGCCTCGTCTGGGGAACACCAAGAAAACTGCATCAGATGCCTCCAAGCTGACCTTCAGAATTCAATTTCTGATTATTTTCTTTGGCATTTTTGTAAGGCACACTGAATTATTCCTACCCTACTGCTCAGTTGCAAGATTACCAAAAAATACTTTGGTCTGCAGATGATGGACAGGCTCTAAATTCCGCTGCTGGTTCACACATCACAACCCGAGAACAAAAAATGGTAAACCATATGAAAGCAATAGGTTTTCTCTAATGATTTCTTTTTAGGTAAACTTTGGGACGTAATGAATCAAATTGATGAGCTGTTGGCTGCCCTTGCTTCTTGGCAAGTTGCTCCAGCAAAGCTCATTGCTACCCCATCAAATAATTTGCTTGGTTCCTTATGCCTCCAGTTATTTTAAACTAAAATGTGACAGCACAGGCTCTTAGCCATTCTCCTGTTATTCCATACTGTGCACTATGCCTCCTTCCCCAGTCATGGGCCAACTCCTTTGACGACTTCAAGTTCCTAAAACGGAACTTTAAAACTAAATTTAGTGCATCTTTTTTAAACACTTTAAGTAACATGGCATGATTAGATGAAATTGCAGGTAAGACAATTAGACTTGTGAAAACAAAATAGTTTTAGTACAAGTACAGAGTGTTTACACAGGTCAGGGGAAGAGTAAGGAAGCTCTGCATTTTTTGTTAGATGCACTGAAAGCAAACCTTTTGCCAATTCCTCTCCCAGTTCAAGTTCCTTCACACAAATTATTCCCTATACTCTTACATCTGAAAGCCAGATCACTTAAAATACTATGAAACCCTTTTATATAAAATATGAGCAATTAATCCAATAACTAGGGCTTCAACTTTTTTGATACTAATGGGATGGGGTGAAGTTTTTTTAGATAGTAGCAAGGTTAAAGGTTTCTGTTGGATATTTCAGTAATCTTGCCGCTATTTGCTGTTTTTACCATTGAGAGGTTTATGCAGCGAGCCATCTACATTTGTCATTCATTCCATATATAAAAAACCTGATGAGAATCTTAAAGTTTGAATTAGGTAAAAAGCAACAGAGCTCACAACTGACATTTTTATGGTACTACTACTATGACTATTAAATTCATCCAGTTGCTTTCATAACCACAGGCCAGATCCATCTCAAAGGATAGCTATTACAGATAGGCCCTATTTTTTCTATAGTGCTTTGCAAACCAATTATGACTTTTAGAAGGGTAAGTCCTATTCCTTCACTATTCCCTATACCCTTTGGAGACCATTTTCAGCTATGGCTTCTGCACAAACTGTTCAGCTTAATTATTTTTGTTGATTATTTAATTATAGTAAATGAAAATCCTTCCAATTAACAGCTGAATACAGGGGCCTGGTTTTAGTACACAACCAATGTGAGAAACGGGTTTAAAATTTTGCTTCAGCTACTTTGTACTTTTTGGTCAGAATATACACCCTGAAAGGGGCCTTGAGATAGTAGAGCCTCATGGACTGGCCTTTTCTGATAATATCCTGGTGCTACTGAATTCTAGGTTTGGTCAGCAGAATGTTATCTGGGCAAAAGAAACAAAGGGGAAAAAAGCAACTTTCAAAAATGAGAACTTAAAGAATAGGGGGACTATCACCAAAACAAAGACAACCAGGATGGGACATAACATTGTCAAAGTGGGGCTGTGAAGATTACTATGTGGGCTAGGTTCATCCAGAGAACAACTGATGAAGAGGAAGATACGACCACCTGATGAAGTAAATGACCACCAGAGTGCTTGTAATTACTAACAATGGACAGCAGAAGGGGTTAAAAGACCAGGGGACAGCTCATAGTCTAATCAACTAATCAAAGGCTGACTTCTTAGAATGGGGGTGTTAAGGCCTTACGAAGTAAAAAGGTGTCAATTCAATTTCTAACAGGTTAAGCGAGATTGGGAAGGTTTTGAGCTCTAACTTCTCAACCAGTGAGAGGGGAGACAGGAACAAAAGCGGCTGGTGTAAAATGTATAAAAACCTAAAAATTAAAAGAGAATGCGTGCATCTAGCCTGGAGATGCACCCAATTCAGCACTGCTTCGTAAAATTTTAACAAACCCCTGTTATACTTTGTTTTTAACCTTTGCTTCAATGACTTTGTTCTCTTAAAATTCTACATGCGAGCTGGCGTTTCTCACACCAAGAAACATTCTCCTTAACTTTTTCTATATGAAACTGAGTACAGAGGAAAACTACTATTAATTTAGTTGAAGAAAAACTCATTTGCACAATTATTCCCAAACATTAGCACATGTATAAAACCACAGGTAGAAGTTATTAGTGAAAGGTAAGAAGAAAAACAGAGTATACAACCGCCAAAGTTTTATTCCAAGTAAGCAGCAGCACACAATCCATCCATTACCGCTGCAGGTCCCAGGACTTTCACATACAGACCTGCCTTCCCTCTTGTATCATAGAGGATAGGGAAGTACAGCTCTCTGACTTGCCCCAAATCTTCGCAACCCCCAGTCACCCAACCTCCCCAGTTTAACAAGCCAGTCTTCTGGACCCCTTTTCTCTCTCCCACCCCAGTACCTGTAACTCCAGCCAAAGTAGCTCTGATTCCATCTAACTCAGATCCCTGCTTCCCAACTTTGGCCCTCCTTGTCTCCTGCTCACCCCAGCTCAGCACCACTTTTCTGGTTCCCAAAACAGAGAAAACAAAGGGCTGAGAGAAAGTAAGCTGATGCTTCTCCAGTACATTCCATGTCCTCAGTAGGCCTATCCTGTCATAACGGAACGGTTGTTTTATCAGCTAAACACTGTATAATTTTCAAGAGACCACAACGGGGTCCTAACAGGAAGACTCTTCCATGAACATACAGCAGCTAGGGAAACACGAGACACCTACATCACAACACATGCATGCAAAAGAAAATAATTATAGTACTTCACACACTCATAACTTTTGATAGCCACAATACCAGAGAATTCAATGTCTCGATCTGAACAGTCTCCTAAAATTATTTTATGGTGGAAAAATATGCAGCTGGTATTATAACAGGCTTGCACGGATTTCTGCACTGTAAAACAATGTCAATTGTATGTGTCTATAATCTCGAGCTGTCTAAATGCCCCCCCATTGATCTCTTCAGTCTGTGTTAGGGACAAAACAGCTATTGACATCTACAAGACCCACAGCAACTGAGCTAGGGGCACACACCAGGCTCAGGGCTGCGCTTCAACATTACAGCTTCAGCTGGGTGGGACAGGCTGCTGCCGCCAGGAACACGGGAGACGGAATATTCCTGTCCCCTGCTCCATTCTTGCCTTCTCTATTTCTGGCCTACAATCATCTCTCTGCATTACAGATGCATTCAGCTTCCAAACTAATAGGAAGCTAACCCAGTAACAAAACCTGCATCAGTCTCTTTTTGCTGAAATGATCTACCAGATCAACTTAGGAAAAGTGCAAGAGCTAGGGAGCAGAGCAGAACAGAGGAAGCACAGAAACAAAACTTCAAGTCTTTCAGGGTCCTGCTTACCTATAGTGCATAACCACCAGCCATAATACAAGTTTACAGACACTTCTACTAAACTTTACTATATTATTAAGATTAAGAATGTGTACGCCTTCCAAGGTTGATGAGAAAAATCAAAACACAAAACATATATATGAAAAACTCCTGTTCAACTACATTGAAATTTGCCTGCATTGTAACACTCACAGGAAGATCCCCTTGTGAGTGCAAAAATACATCTAAGTGTCAACTTACCCCACAAATTCCTATTGCATAGCTGTTTGTGAAGCTGCTTATTTCCCTGAAAATGTATGTTTCTAAACTGGGAGAAAAAAATCTCACAATTCCTCTTACTCAAGCTGAAGCAAGCTTGTTATAAGCACACATAGTCCTTCATTCATACTGTACCACAAAGCACAAACACCACTGCTATAGTTGCACTACTGCTGACCTTATGAGTTTCAGAGCAAAATTAAGACAAAACACAATATTTAAGGAACTGATTAAAAATATTATATGTCCAGAGTGTTAAAATCAGTATTTATAGAAAAGAGAAGCTTTGAAGCCTGACCTTCGTAACATTCATACCTAAAGAAGCAAATACACAGTTTTTCAGCAACCCCAGTAAACCCCTACTTTCACAATTCCATGTTAAATAATGGATCTCAGTGCAAATGCAGGTCTCATTTGCTGCCTATCTTCATCACCAGACACCTAGACATTTGTACAGATCTGTTTAGCTGTACTCCTACGATGATCTAACAAGTTCTGAGACTGCTGGCAAACCAAGTAAAGTAGGCAGCTCAGGTCCCTCCCTTTTCTTCCTGCTCAAAATTTCTAAACCAGAAAAACAAATCAATCCCTTAACTCTTTTCCAATATGGTTCTTACAATCCAGGGGGAGCTTTTGGCTTTCATTCTAGTACTTATTCCCAAAACACAGCTGTAAAGTATAAAAATCAATTAATCATGTTTTGATGTAAGTCAGCTCACCCAGACACTACACAGGACAGATTTACTATTCTCATCATTAAATAAAACAGACAGAAATCTCCAGAGATTTTTTTTCCCCACAAATGTTGACGGAGATGAGTACTGCTTTTATCATCACTGTCTGAGCTTATAAGAGATGTATACTATTCATTTCAAATGACCAAAGCAAAAAAAATAAAAAAAGAGTATAAAAAAAACCCCTGAGCATCAATCATTACTCTCGATGATGAATCACCAAAATCATATCCCTAGTTTTTTCACCATTTGAACTTCACTGCATACAAGCATTCCTATTAATGCATTCAATTAATTCATACTGTCGATTTGATATTCACAAAAAAAAAAGCTTCACTTACAGAAAGATGACTCCTATTGGAAATATCACAGGCACTTGAAGAAGGTCACAGGAAATCTCTCTTCCAAGACACAGCAGCTAATAAAACAGAGACAAAACTAAACAAAATATGGGGATAAAATAATTTGGTTCAGACTTAACTAACCCAAAATCTAGGCAGCAAATAAGGTAGAAAACAGTATTCCTGAAAAAAAAGAAGCTTCCACTGAAAGCATCTGTCTCAGTATCTGTGGTATCATACAGCAGCACTTTCACAGAAGAATGGTCCAAGCCGTCCAGGACCTTTAAAAACCAAGCAATTAGTTATCGGCATTTTCCCTATCCCCAGAACCTCTTTCTGTTACTCANGTCTTGCTTTCATTTCTTCTCAGGATGTTATTAATCATTCTTACTCTCTGTTTGTTTTGGTTTTGTTTGTGTTTTTTTTTTTTTTTTTTTTTTTTAAAACAGTCTCTGACTCTTACAAGTCTTTCCTTCCTCCCCTCTGAACGCCAGGCCCTGTCTCCCAGCCTGGCATCCTCTCCTTTCTTTCTGTTCTTCAGTCCTCTGGTATTTGAGCCACAATCATTTCCTCCCTCCGCTCCGCACCGGATGCCAACACAGACAGCACTACCAGTACCCAACAGATTGTCCCTGTGCTCTCATTTTGGAGACCTGCAGCTCACAGAAGCCAATACCTCGGAGAAAAAAGATGCTTGGAGAAGACAGGCTCAGACACCGCAGCCATGCACGGAGGTAGCAGGTGCCCTGCCAGACCCTGCAAAGTCCAATCAGGGTTACAAATAGTGAGTGAAGTACAATGAAGCTCCTTCAGCAAACTTAGGTGCCAGAAGAGTAAATGTAAACCGAGTGTGTGAAATCTGATGAAGTTAAGAGTCTTTGACAAAAAGGGCTTAATTTGTGGCAGCTTATTTTCAAAGTGCAACCTCCTCCCTCTAAATTCCAAACAATGGCACTGCTGCAGCTACTCATGTAAATAACTGCAGTTCAAGCTAAGCAAAATGGTGGGTTTTTTCCTGCGCTGCAAGCCTCAGAGCTCTGACCAATGAGTCAATAGAGTACCAACATTTCCAGAATGGCATTTGAGGCAAATGATCACCAATGCAGACTTGCCTGGGCTGTGAAACTCAGCAGATTAAGGACTGACTGATGAGCAAGTTCGCCTTCTGTTCAGCAGGGCAGGACAGAGCACACAGCTGCAGGCAGCCAACTCAAGATATGCTACCCTCACTCAGCAGGCAGAATCACCTGGAAAAGGATCACTTTTAATTAGTAAAAAATCTTGCACAAAGCCTGATACAAACTGTTTCAAGAACTGAAGTGTACAGTTTCATACTGTATAGGACAGTTTTATCCAAATGAATCAGAACCTGTGCTGCAACACAACCCACCATGAACTATTTCATTAGCTGAACTAAGCAAGGCATTCAAGAGATGTCCCCTGTGCCTAACAAGGCAATACAAGCCCATACGCTGTGCTCTGGACTTCAGACTTCACACACCCATCCTCTCTCGCTATTCCTGAGTGAAAGACCCTTAACCAACCATCAAATCAGCAGATGGGGAGAGACAAAGCCACCCTTCCAAAGGGGGTACCAGCTTGTAAGTATTCAGTGAGTTAACATATAGGCCAAACTCACCTATACTCTATTTAACTTAATAACTATTTCCATTTGCAAATCGTATTGTGTAAACTGCCTAATCTGTCCTCCGATGGTTTTACCAGCTGAGGTTTTCGGTTTGCCCTTTTATATCTGCTTGGAACTTTCAAGAAAACAGAACAACTATAATTATCATTTGAGAAGCAAGATTTATTATTTCAACATCTGTTCACAAGTGAGATGCATTCCACTAACAACAGAGAAAAGAACAGAAATAGAAAAGAAAAATCGGCCTTCACTCAAAAGTTAACATTATTCTGTTGGTTTAGGTCTTGCAATCTATATATTTAGCAAATAACCTTAAATTTTTTTTTCTGGTTAAAAAAGACAAACTGATGCAAAACCCGCTGTGCAATCATGTCTTCAGTCCTCTAGTCACTTATTATTTTTCTACTTGTTTTGCACTTAAAATGCCTTCCCAGATATGACAGATTAAACAGAAGCCTGTGCATCAAGTAGAAGTTTATCAGAAAACCTACAGGGGAAAAATAATACTAAACCAGATTGAATTTGCATCTGTTTGTCTTCCTTTACACTTTATTATCTTTATTTTACCAGTACAGTCTATTTCTTAGAATTAAATAAAGATACAGTATCTTCTTGGAGCTGAGGTTTTAGTGTGCTGTTTGAGCAGTTTAATTGGCAGGACCAGCAAAGGCTGTTCAATCTTGGTTCAGTAATTCACAGAACAAATTTGTCAAACAGCAACCATTCAGGAAAAGAGACATTAAAGAGATCTGGATAGTTTCCAGTCACCATGGCTTCAGCTTTCAGCATATGTAGCTGTGCTACAGCTATCTGAATGGAGTTATTGAACCATGGTCCTTTACTGAGTGGTGCCAGTCATCACAGGGGGAGACCTATCAGCCAGGCAGTCCCATGATCTGTATTACAGCATACATTTATAAGGCACCTCACAAAACAGCATGTTGCTAGAAGCTACAGCAAGTCTGCTCAAATGACAGATATGGTATAATAAAAATAGTCACATAGGCTATTAATTTGCCTCACTTTTTATATCTTTGCAAGCCAAAAACCACCTCCTCTGTGCTCTTCTATACTGTTCTGACTTGGGCAAGAAGACCTTTAAGTCAGACCTAGTCTTGCCCAGATAGGAGCCAGAGAAAAACAGGTATTACAGTGGTGGTTAGCAATAAACAGAATTCATTACTCCTTCCAGGTCTTCCCAAGTGAAATACCAGCCCAGAAAAGCTGTACAAGATAAGTCTTGGGGGTGGTGGGCTACAACTCACACTCACATATCACAGGTGAAGAGTGTTAACCTTTTTAATTTTGAAAAATACAAACACTGCCCTCACATTCATTAAAAATTCATTACTTAATGGCTGCTTTTCAAGAGCATGCTGGCTTGGGCAGCTCACAATGATTCTGGATCTCACCCAGGCCATCAAAGCCTACAGAGAAGGCTAAACCTGTGGCAGTACGTAGCATCGCGAGTCCATTTTATAATCTGGTCTAGATAATGAAGGATCCCAATAATTTAGGGCTCCAGAAGGAAGCAACAAGAAAGTTCGCAAAGTAATACTCAACATACATTCTCCTTTTAAAAGACCCTGATTTTTAAATAAGAAAAATTAACATACAGTTTTATCCAGCTATTTATGATAATGGGTACTAGTGCATATAAATAACTAGTCTGAATAATTTCTAAATTATCACTGATTTGGCTTTGAGAACTAGTAAAAACCATGAGATCTCAGAGCAAGATGAAACAGAGTACATGTCCTGTAACAATAATAAAACAGTACTAAGACAAACAACATAATACTGACGCTTAGAAAGATTTGGATATTTTGCCGGGGGCAGGGGGAGGAAGCCAAGGAGTAAAAATCAATTTAAGTTAGAGGAGAAAGACAAACTACAGTCAGAAAGCCACAAACCAATATAATATTTTCTCCCTTGAGTAAATGTATCAGCAAAGCAGCAAGTGTAGTTTTATGTAAATGATGCTTCTGACACTGCTCAATATAACCTGGAGATCCCAAATAATCAGTAGATAAACATAACTCATGGAAAATTTGCTTTTAAAGAACTAAAGCAATGGCTCAGTATAAAAAAAGAGAGTATTTCAGTTCAGTATAGCTACACTTGTCTTGCAGCAAGTTTTGTGTAGTATTTTCATTATTAATTTGGGTGACTAAACAGATGCCCCCTTGTAAGCCCAGGTGGAGGACCTCCTGCAGCAAGAGGGGTTGTTGCCCTCTATGTCAATGACCAGCTGGAGTGTATGGCACCCTGCCTGGGGATGGATGAGGAGCCAACCGAGAGTTTATGGGTCAGAATTAAAGGGAAGGCAGGGACAGGTGACATTACAGTGGTGCTCTGCTACAGGCCACCTGACCAGGACGATGGAGCAGACGAGGCATTTTACAGACAGACATCAGCCTCATATTCACAAGCCCTGGTCCTCACACAGGACTTCAACCACCCCAATATCCACTGGAGGGACAACAACAACAAAACAAAAAAAGTTACACACTCCACACTAATTCTTATATCCTTGCTAATTCTACTACTTTTTCACAGTTGGCAATTCATTTCTAAGCAGTCACAACTTCACAGATGATTTGGAATAGTCCTGGCAATGTAATCAGTCTTGTTCCATCCTTCAACAAATATTTTCACATAATATATAAGAAGTCTTGGGATTTCAAACTGCTGTTTTATGTTATTCTGGTTTTTAGATCTCTGAACTAGCAAATATGCATACATATTTTTAAAGGAAAAGCTGAGTGCTGCCTCTTTGAAGTTTTATGGCTGGTATAGGTGTGTATTTGCCACTGTTTCAATCCATCAGTTCATAGAAACTAACTTGTGTATGTACATAATTTACTACTATAAAATTTCTGTCAGAAAGGAATGTTGGTGAAGGACTTGGGGTTGTGGTGGTATAAAAATCCAAACAAGCACTGCTGAAAGTCTGAATTCTTTAAAAGGCTGAAAGGTGGTGTCATACTTCGGTATGTGCCTTGACACTTCAGATTTAATAGATGCTCGCAGTCTGTACCAATGTTGGGTTTTGGTGCATAATTTTGAATATTATTGCTGTTTCACAGCAAAGCTGAAAAATAAAATCAGAGCTAAAATAAATGTGTGCATACACAACTAAAGGTAAAGTCTAAATTGTTTTATACTAAATGTGTAAATGCAGCACATGATGTCAGCTGGAGTCAAAATGTAAATCCTTTCTAAAAGGAAATAAAAATCCTCACACTGAAGGTTGTTTTAAGTTTGGCTCCAACAAGGCACACAGGAGAATGAATAGAAAACTCTTCCCCTTATAGGAAGAGTACCTGTAGCACTGCAAAAGGAAAGAAGGTAACCACTGGCATATGTATAAAAGAATTGCTATTTTCGTGATACTATGGACAGAATGCAGTGTTTTCAGATACACTAGCACCCATTTTCAGAAACAGAGATCAAACCACCACAATTATCCACTTGGTGCACACAACAGATTTTGTAAAATTTTAAAAACAAACCTTCTTAAATGTCTCTCTTTTGCCCTTACACCTGCATTAACAGAGAAAACACCAGGAAACCTGGCAAACAAATTGGAAAAAAAACCCATAAAACAACAATTTATCACCACAAATTACGACACCCACCTGAACAGGCCAGCACCACTACACCTGATGGGAGATAAATGCTATGGAAAATGGGAAATGGTGACGATGTTATCATTGGCCCACAGAAGGCTGCATTTTCCACCAGAATACAATTCTCAAAGTATTTGTCTCCAATATTTTGTTGTTTAAGATTTTGTGAGTCTGAATAGTGCTGAGCTCTTACTGCAATGCAAATCTTGTTCACCAACAAGTCTTCACAACCACCACTTCTCAAGTATGAGAAAGAAATCTGTGAAGTCCCAATGCCTCTAAAAGGCAAAACCCCACTTTATTTGAAGAGACTGACGATTAAAACAAAGCAGTATTATTATTAATCTGTGGCAAATCAGCAGTATAACTCAAAGCTCGTAACTCCTCACCCAACATTTCCAGACAACCATTTTTCTATATATCAAGTAAATCTTTAAGAATCCACCCTCTTACCCATAAACATAAGAAAGTAAAGTTAAAAAAAAATATATATTGGAGAATAAACAGCTGTCTAAACATCTACTGAAGTCCAGAAAAAAAATAATCTGCTTCATTGTGAGGGATTTCAGTCTTAAAGAGATTACCTAGAAGCCCAACAATATCATCAATAAAACTTCCTAGGACTGGGGTTTGCCTTTTTGTTTTGGAGAAGGGAGCAGAGGTAGTTAAGCTTACTTTACAAATATTTTGTCAGAATAAAGGCGATTTTACATTACACCCCCATTCCAACAAATAAAAGTTTATTACTGGATTTAGAAGTCTGTACCTGCCCAAATAGAAGGAAGCAACACCTGGTCTATATGAAAATAACAAAATATTGGCCTGCTGTGTCACATTTTACATTAATCATACTGTTATGATAAAGGTAAACAATGCTGAGTTTTTTCCTGTTCTTGCCTGCAACAGACCTATCATTACTCCGTATACTCTTAATGTAATTCATGCACTAAAGCGCACACTGCAAAAACTCTAAGACTAATAAAAGGGACTTAAGAAAATACTTACCACATGTATTTGATGATACAAAATATTTTCCTCACTAATAAAGGAATTTATAGCACTATCTTACACTCAGTGTCATCAGTGGGTGGACTGTCCAGTGGATGAGGAATTGGCTGGATGGCCACATCCAGAAGGGAGTGGTCGGCTACTCAGTGTAGAATCAAATGCACCCTCAGCAAGTTTGCCAGTGACACCAAGCTGAATGGTGCAGTTGACACACTGGAGGGAATGGATGGCATCCAGAGGGACCTGGATAAGCTTGAGAAGTGGGCCCACATGAAGTTCATGAAGTTCAATGAGACCAAGTACAAGGTCCTGCACTTGGGTCACAGCAAACCCCTACAGGCTGGGGGACAAAAGGATTGAGAGCAGCCCTGCCAAGAAGGACTTGAGAGTACTGGCAGATGAAAAACTAGACATGAGATGGCAATGTGCGCTTGCAGCCCAGAAGGCCAACCATATCCTGGGCCACATGAAGAAAAGCATAGCCACCAGAGTGAGGGAGGTAATTCTGTCCTTCTACTCTACTTGCCTGAGACCCCACCTGGAGTACTGTGTCCACCTCTAGAGTCCCCAACACAAGGACATGGATCTGTTGGAGCAACTCCAGAGGAAGGCCATGACGATGAGGCTGGAGCACCTCCTGCGAGGACAGGATGAGAGAGTCTGGGTTGTTCAGCCTTGACAAGAGAAGGCTCTGGGAAAACCTGATTGTGGTCTTTCAATAGTTAAAGGGAACCTTCAGGAACAGTGGGGAGGAACATTTTAGCATATGTATGCAATAGGGTATTGAGTATGGCTTTAAGCTAAAGAAGGGAAGATTTAGACTACATGGCAGACTTTTTCCACTGAAGGTAGTGAAACACTAGAATAGGTTGCTAAGATAGTTAGTAGATGTCCTGTCCTTGGAAACGCATGAGGTCAGGTTGGATGTGGCTCTGAGCAACCTGATATAGCTGAGAATGTCCAGGCTCATTGCAGGGTGCTGGACTTGATGACCTTTGACCAAACTATTCTCTGATTCTCTCTTTGATTCATGTAAACTCACAACAGAGTGCTACTGTTGAAGACAACAAATAAAACTGTTGCTTTTGTTTAAAAGGCACCAAATCTGCATAACATGAAGAGGTGAAGAAAGGACATAAATATCTTTCTAAATATTCTCTAAAATTTCTCCACTACCTGGCAAATCCATAGCCTCTACTTCTTGCAACACAATTTACAGTTTCTTTTCATGCATCTTCAAATCAATATCCAATCTGCATCTTGCCCTCAGAATGTGAGAGAACTTTAATTATCTGTTGTTAAAGAGTATCCTATGTAACCAAAACATCTCCAAGATCATCCAGGTGCACATGCCACTAATAAGAATAATAACTACATAGCTCTCTTAGAGCAACATTAAATTACAAGGAGAGACAAATTATTTGGTGAATATGGACTTAAAGTAAAAGCAAGGTAACAAAAGCTAGTCTATTATGACTAACAAAGACTAGTAAAACTCAGTTTCATATTGATTTTGTGCCCAATGCTCCAAAGCTTCTTTCGTTTCCACAACTTAATACTTTTAGCTCTATTCCCTGAGAACTGCTCACATTGTACACCCCATCAGGGCAACACATTGGATTTCTCTCCAATCAACCTACCACTATGCACAAACTATTTGGAACTTAATATCATAGAGACCTGGATATATCCATCAAAATGACAGAAATTAGGAGGTTCAAAATCTGTTAGGAAAGCCTAGGCACCATTAAAGCAAGTTTAAAAACTTTTTTCCCGACCCCTGCTTTCAGAAACACTGCTTTGTCAAAATCCTTTGTTATTTTAAATAAAAAATAAAAACAGCTGACTCAGGGGAAAAAAAAGAACCACAGGAATAAGAGCTCCAGACTCCATATTCTACAATAAATACTTTAAATAAACAAGCTTAAGCTTATCTAACAGTACACTATCTCCAGTGTTTTCAACATTAATTTAAAATGCTACGAGATATCTTACTTCTGAGCAACAAAGAGAAGAGGAAGAAAAACAACAGGGGCGGGATAGGATTGGAGACATAAATGAGCTTATCAGCTCCTCAAATCAAGAACAAGACTTCTTCAAACACCATTTTCTTGTGTAATTTTAGGAACACAAGATACAAGGTAATATCTCTGTTGCCTTCTATGATTTAATATATTTTACATTTTGGTACTATAAAACTGGGAAGAAACCAAATGTATTCAAGTATGTACCCCTGCCACTGTGCAAAAACATTTTGACATAGCTGTTTCTGATTTTTGATAGTACTTACTAATAAAAACATTTCAATACAATGCATCCATTCCTTGTCAGAAATACTTGCTGTACAAACAAGTTTTTCAAACACAAAAGTCTGAAATTGCACGTCTGGTGCACTTGTGCTAAAAATAAACTAATACCGTCAGCCATGAAGCTAAACTGTAAAAACCAAGTAAATACGGATTAAGTAAGTAAAAGACGAAAACTTTTTTTTAATGCCTACACAGATCAGCTGAAATAAAAAAAAAAAGCAAAGAAAGATATTTTAAAATTTATATGGGCCACGATTAGGATGATCCTGAGCTGCACTGACAATCTGAAGGCCTAGCAANGGGAATGGATGGCATCCAGAGGGACCTGGATAAGCTTGAGAAGTGGGCCCACATGAAGTTCATGAAGTTCAATGAGACCAAGTACAAGGTCCTGCACTTGGGTCACAGCAAACCCCTACAGGCTGGGGGACAAAAGGATTGAGAGCAGCCCTGCCAAGAAGGACTTGAGAGTACTGGCAGATGAAAAACTAGACATGAGATGGCAATGTGCGCTTGCAGCCCAGAAGGCCAACCATATCCTGGGCCACATGAAGAAAAGCATAGCCACCAGAGTGAGGGAGGTAATTCTGTCCTTCTACTCTACTTGCCTGAGACCCCACCTGGAGTACTGTGTCCACCTCTAGAGTCCCCAACACAAGGACATGGATCTGTTGGAGCAACTCCAGAGGAAGGCCATGACGATGAGGCTGGAGCACCTCCTGCGAGGACAGGATGAGAGAGTCTGGGTTGTTCAGCCTTGACAAGAGAAGGCTCTGGGAAAACCTGATTGTGGTCTTTCAATAGTTAAAGGGAACCTTCAGGAACAGTGGGGAGGAACATTTTAGCATATGTATGCAATAGGGTATTGAGTATGGCTTTAAGCTAAAGAAGGGAAGATTTAGACTACATGGCAGACTTTTTCCACTGAAGGTAGTGAAACACTAGAATAGGTTGCTAAGATAGTTAGTAGATGTCCTGTCCTTGGAAACGCATGAGGTCAGGTTGGATGTGGCTCTGAGCAACCTGATATAGCTGAGAATGTCCAGGCTCATTGCAGGGTGCTGGACTTGATGACCTTTGACCAAACTATTCTCTGATTCTCTCTTTGATTCATGTAAACTCACAACAGAGTGCTACTGTTGAAGACAACAAATAAAACTGTTGCTTTTGTTTAAAAGGCACCAAATCTGCATAACATGAAGAGGTGAAGAAAGGACATAAATATCTTTCTAAATATTCTCTAAAATTTCTCCACTACCTGGCAAATCCATAGCCTCTACTTCTTGCAACACAATTTACAGTTTCTTTTCATGCATCTTCAAATCAATATCCAATCTGCATCTTGCCCTCAGAATGTGAGAGAACTTTAATTATCTGTTGTTAAAGAGTATCCTATGTAACCAAAACATCTCCAAGATCATCCAGGTGCACATGCCACTAATAAGAATAATAACTACATAGCTCTCTTAGAGCAACATTAAATTACAAGGAGAGACAAATTATTTGGTGAATATGGACTTAAAGTAAAAGCAAGGTAACAAAAGCTAGTCTATTATGACTAACAAAGACTAGTAAAACTCAGTTTCATATTGATTTTGTGCCCAATGCTCCAAAGCTTCTTTCGTTTCCACAACTTAATACTTTTAGCTCTATTCCCTGAGAACTGCTCACATTGTACACCCCATCAGGGCAACACATTGGATTTCTCTCCAATCAACCTACCACTATGCACAAACTATTTGGAACTTAATATCATAGAGACCTGGATATATCCAGCAAAATGACAGAAATTAGGAGGTTCAAAATCTGTTAGGAAAGCCTAGGCACCATTAAAGCAAGTTTAAAAACTTTTTTCCCGACCCCTGCTTTCAGAAACACTGCTTTGTCAAAATCCTTTGTTATTTTAAATAAAAAATAAAAACAGCTGACTCAGGGGAAAAAAAAGAACCACAGGAATAAGAGCTCCAGACTCCATATTCTACAATAAATACTTTAAATAAACAAGCTTAAGCTTATCTAACAGTACACTATCTCCAGTGTTTTCAACATTAATTTAAAATGCTACGAGATATCTTACTTCTGAGCAACAAAGAGAAGAGGAAGAAAAACAACAGGGGCGGGATAGGATTGGAGACATAAATGAGCTTATCAGCTCCTCAAATCAAGAACAAGACTTCTTCAAACACCATTTTCTTGTGTAATTTTAGGAACACAAGATACAAGGTAATATCTCTGTTGCCTTCTATGATTTAATATATTTTACATTTTGGTACTATAAAACTGGGAAGAAACCAAATGTATTCAAGTATGTACCCCTGCCACTGTGCAAAAACATTTTGACATAGCTGTTTCTGATTTTTGATAGTACTTACTAATAAAAACATTTCAATACAATGCATCCATTCCTTGTCAGAAATACTTGCTGTACAAACAAGTTTTTCAAACACAAAAGTCTGAAATTGCACGTCTGGTGCACTTGTGCTAAAAATAAACTAATACCGTCAGCCATGAAGCTAAACTGTAAAAACCAAGTAAATACGGATTAAGTAAGTAAAAGACGAAAACTTTTTTTTAATGCCTACACAGATCAGCTGAAATAAAAAAAAAAAGCAAAGAAAGATATTTTAAAATTTATATGGGCCACGATTAGGATGATCCTGAGCTGCACTGACAATCTGAAGGCCTAGCAAGAGGTCCTATTTCAATGCCTCAACCAATTTAGAACTAGAGCATAATCACTGCACAGGTATTAACACAGAATAATATTGTTTTATAGGTAAACTGTATTAGCAGCTGACATGACAAAAGAGGCAAGAGTTTCTGTAGTGCTCCTGGCTAGAGTATCAAACCCAAACCTCGGCCTCAAGGGTTGGTTCTATTTGGAAGAGAAAAGAGAAAGGTGTCAGTTCTTTACGGCTTGCCAAAGGACTAGGAAGAAAACTTACCGTGTTTTTGCCATAATGGAATTATGGCCAAAAAAAGTCTTTCAAGAAAAAAAACAAACACCAACCCAACCACACAGTAACCATAGTCTTTTGTTTATAAAAGGGCAAGCAACTTTGATAGCACCTTAAAATTTTGTCTAATGATGACATTTGTTGAAACCTCCCACACCAAATTTTTAAGTATGTATTAATACGCTCTTCCAATTTCCTACATGCACAGTAAAGCTCTAAGAGTCTCAAAAGGCTTCTTACATTCATTTGCTCCAAAATTCACTCTAACAGAAAGACTAATCTCCACTTTCATTTAATAGGCAAAATTAGAAAACAGCTTAAATCCTGATTATATAAAAATGTTAAAAGAAGGTCAGTCACAATCCTCTTTGCTCTGCAGATGAACAATTCCAGAAGTGACCTTAGAGCACTGAGCCCATTTTGTTCACTGTCTGGGGGCCCCTACAGACTGCAGGTATGTAACTACATGGCAATCCTAGAAAAACGCAGAGCTGTATGAACTGGTGAACATGGAGTAACAGAAAAATTAGGTAATAAAAATGTATTTGGATATGCCTTTGGATATGTAAGCACAAGTATTATTCATCCAGGACAAGTATAGGAAAGTTTAAGCTCTAACCATGAATACAGAGGCCCAAACCTTGGAAAACTTTACATTCTGCAATGATTCGCAGATCTGAAGCACCCACTGTTAGTAGACTAGTAAACAGATAATCAAGCATAGCAGTTGCAGAATTCACTACACTGAAGACTATGAAGGTATCTGTATACATCAATTTATACCCCAACACTCATTAAAAAAAAAAAAAAGGCAAAACAACAAAACCCATCCACAGACACTGGTCTTTTATCATGCCACTGCGTAAAATTCAATACTAATTGCAATTCTGTTCTTCCCAATTAAAAAAAGACATTACAGAATTAGAAAGGGTGGAAGAAAGGCAACAAAGAGTAAAAGTTACTATATTTCCAGATTCAGAAAGTCCAGAGCTAGAAAATCATCAGATGTTAACTCTACAGCTGCAAACCTGTCCTAGATTCCTCTGTTGCTGTGCTCTGTTGGAGGCAGCGCCACTAGGGTAGAAAGAACTTTGATCTGGACAAACACAGTAAGTGAACTGTAATGCTGGATTTCTGGATGAAAGAGACAACAGTCAAGATTTCAGCAGAGGAGAAAACACATCCAACTTGGCCAAATATTTAATCTGTTTGTTTGAATATCTTTCCAGTATCTATCATAAACCTCAACATTCTTTTCTACATCCGTGCCATTTTAATAAAAACAGCTACAAAGATTCAGAGTAGCCTTTACTAATGAAGAAATTAAAATGCTTTGCAAATAATCCAAGAGAGAGCACTTGGCCCACAACTTAATTCCACAGCAAAAATATTAAATAATTGCTGCCTTTACCTGCTCTTCTCTTTCAAGTTTTCAGTCTTACCAAATCTATCTCTGCTTCCCTTTTATAGTCAAGGACAGACTCCAGGAGCAAAGATTTTTAAGGAAGACGTCTGCCTCTTCACTCCCTCACAGCTGAGCATGTAAGTGTTTAAAGAATGCTATAAACTTCTGGTTCTAAATTAATCCCAGCCAGGAAAGCGATCAGGCCCCAGTCATTTTGGAGCTCATCCTCTTCCCCAAACAACCTCCTCCCAACAGCCAATTATTTTCAGAGAAGAGAGGCTAAAGCAGAATTACCCCTTCTCAGAGGACAGAAGGGTCCACTGGTTCTCAACCTTTCTTCTCAGCCAGCCTCTGCAAAGAGATCCAGCACAGGTGCTAGAGGGGAGGAACAGAGGAATAAAACAAGAAGGTTATGCTGAAGAAAATAAATGCCTAAAACCAGCAGAGAAAATAAAGGAAAAAAGAACAGAGTAAGAAAATAAAAAAAAGAAAAAGTATGAAGAAAAAAAATACTATCAAACTTGACGTTTAAACAATGATTATTTAGTACTTCCTCATATCCTGAAAAGTCATACCTGTACTACTCCATATAAACACACACACTTAGAGCACCTCTGGCCTACAAGCTTTACAAACACATGAGGAAGTGAGAACAGCAGTGGCTCTTGTCCTTAAGGTACAACTGTCACACAAAGAAATCCAGGTCTTTAGGAGCCTTGCTACACCAATGCTGACAAGGCAGGTTTAAAATAATAAAAAAAACAGGCAAAGAAAAAAAAAAAAGAAAGAAAAAAAAAGAAAGAAAAAAAAAGAAAGAAAAAAAAAGAAAGAAAAAAAATTTGTTTTCTCCAGTGTTCAGTGTTTCTTGTCACAGTTACCTCATCCAAAGCTTCCAAACAATTCAAAAAAAGTGTGGGGGACCAAGTAAAATAAGTTGACCCAACAGATGAGGAAACAACTTTCACACCTTTACTTTGTGTGCATATGGAGTGGAGGAACTAAAATTAGTCAAGGCTGGCCAAGGCAGCGCTGCTCTAGACACATCCTGTAGTGGTTGACATGTCCAGACACTCAGCCTCATAAGCAACAAGACACAAATATGAAGAAGAGTACCATCCTCACCCAATCTGGGAAGGTTTGCACACACACAAAACACCCAGTAGCAATAAACCCCCCAAAATACACCACACCCCAATTTAATTCTATCAAACCAATTTCTCAATTTTGAAAGACTCCACCACCCTAGTTTCCCAGTTTAGAGAAAGTTCTCCTCTTGTATATTTTCACATACACACAGATGCAAAAGTTTAATGGGATTTTATGAAAAAAATTGCTCCTCTCCCTTTCTGGTCCTATTTGAGATATACAGGGATGGGAGAGGTTGCAGCTTAAGCATGTGTTAAGACACTCAGCTTACTCATGTAAAAATACCACATATAAAGCCAAAGCTGTATTTTCAACTACCTCGAGTTAGAAAATTGTTTACAACTTTTGCAAATTATAAGCTTTTGTCAAAAAAACTACAATTATTTACACATGTTGAAAAAGACTAACTAAAATGAAATATTAGTGGTATTAAAGTCAACACAACCTATACAAATTAAGATTAACAGGAAGCACCATTTATTAATTGCATTACTACTAATGTGAAAGCTACACAGCATCATTCACATTATGATGTGTACATACATGTATGCTACGTTATATACGTAAAAAGACATGACTAATGCCTCATGCTGATGGGATCTGTAAAGCTAGCATCTACTGCCTAATACATGCTGATCTTTCTCTTTCATCAAATGGAGCAGAGTTAAGTTGTGGTCTTGCATTATGCATCAGCAGTGAACACAATTAGACTGAAAATTAAGCCGATCTTCTCTGATCTCAAGTGGAAAGCACGAACTCTGATCTTCAGAGGTGACAGCTTTGTGCATTACTGCCATTTACTAGTTAGCTTCCTTGACTCTGCGTACGCAATAGAAATCTCACAGCACATAGTTGCGGCTAATCTTATGCAATCCACTGAAGTATAAACAAGCACAAATATCAACTAAGAGAGCAAAGCACTTATGTTACTTTGTTTGGCACAGAGAAACTACAATTAGTTCTTGATTTTACACTTCAAGAAGGATGCTGAAAAACTGGAGGCAGAAAACAAAAATGCCTGCAGAAAGAACACAGGGAGGAAGAAAAGGAAGGAATTTGATCTGTCATCAAGCAGAGAGATAAAGGAACCACCAGTAACTGGAAACTACACCTAAATAAATTCAGGTTAGAAATGAAGCTTCTTTTGCTTTCAAATAGATGGGATCATTTAAGTACTGCTCATTTCCAAATTCACAGAAATCTTTTCATTGAAACTAGATGCTTCCCAAATAAATGCCTTATTTCACCTTGGAATATCTGTTCTGAAGCATGAATTTAGGTAATCTAATCAAGAGCACAGCTGTAGTAGTAGCAGTTGCATATGTTCTCAAAACACTTTACAAAGGAACCAAACGTTTTCCACTTAAAGGTAAAAAAGAAGAGACAAGGGCAGCACAGGAATGAAGTTCACAATTCCCAATTCCAACTGTACTCTACGGTCCCTTCTGTTGGATTTTTAATGTATTTGGGGGGGGTGGGGAGGTGGTAGTGTATGGAGGGGAGGCAGAGGGTGTTGTTGGGTGTTTTGTGGGTTTCCTTTTTTTAATTCAGTCTGTGGACCTTTTTTTTCCCCCCTGCTTCACAGTTTCCACTTCTGTTCCATCTCTCAAGATTTAATTGCTGATTCTTATTACTAACCTGCAAAAATGAAAAATTTTTTGATTGCAGAAATCTGTTGCTATTGATGGTGAAGCACAGCATATAGTGCTTTGGTAATAGTATGCTGAGCCATGCAGAAACTCAAAATACCAGGGCTGCTAATTCTTCACCAACCAATCCCACAAGATGTTAATACAGCATGATCAACTACAGAATTCATCATTAGTCAGTGTACGCTTATAATCATACTTAGTGCTAAGCATACAGTTACTAGTTCTAAACTATACTCCATTCCACATTCTAAAGGTAAAAGTAGGAAAAATTCATACACAGAAAAATATATGTATTTAATCTAACAGCTCTCCATACTTACTGAAACTACGGAACTCAATAATATGAACTTTACAAAACCCACTCAATTTCCAGGGCATAGGATTGTGGTGATTAAGCACCCAGACTCCTTGACAGCCTCAAATAGGCTATGCTAAAATCCATGCTGTCAAATCCTTGCAATCATTTTTTAATCCAGGCTAGCTAGATTAAAGCTAACTTGGGTGTGCCTAACCATTCTGAGATCAGGAATTTTGCAGACACAGGCATACGTACCCTCATTCTTGACCTGCCTCATCAAGAGGTGCCCAGAACAGCAAAGAAAGTGAATCCTTACAATCCACACCACTAAGTGTTCAGCCATTCCAGACTAACAGAAAACAGCAAAACATAAAACCCTTGCCAGCTCACAGGTAGCCAAAACCTAATGGGATCCAGACTCTTCTTTTTATTCACCCATAGACACTTAGTTTCGGAATATACTAAAGAACCCACTATTATATAGTATATTAAAGATTATAATATTATTTCAGTCTCATACACAATTAAATGAAAGTGAGACTTTTCTTATTAGCATCCATTTCCTATTATAATGGGCATATTTAGCTTTTAAGAACATTATCCAGTTTCGTTGAATGGTCCAATTGCAATTCTTCAGTTCTAGTGTAAATTAAATCTTCTATCATATGCCAACTGGTAACAGTGTACTTTTTTAAACATAAAAGATGGTAAAAATGTACTAAATGCTTTCTATTTCTTTTCCATTTAAGGATAGTAACTGTAGTTATCATTTTAACACCACAGTACAAAAACATCACAGAAGGCAACCATTAACTTGGGTACACACCTGCATCAATGAGTGTATCTAATACCCCATTCCCTTGGTCTCTCAGGTGCCCTGGGTGCACACAAAATACACACATGCACTCCCCAAGCAACACCTAAGGAAGCCAAGACCATAAGCACTAAATGCAAGGGGTTTTCCCTAACTTTATTCAGACTCCTCAGGAAAACAGACCTACACAATCGTAATAATAACAGAAGCCACCTGCAGAATCACCAATTAAACCTTGGGGAAATATCTGGAGGCGTGAAAGAAAAAAAAAAAAAAAAAAAGAAAAACCCAA
>VZRU01007447.1:84552-154259 GCA_013398155.1 Pedionomus torquatus | reverse complement strand
AAAAAAAAAAAAGGAAAACCTACAAAATGTAAGAAAGGAACACAGCTCTGTACCCCTCCTCCTGGCCTTTCAGAGAAATGGTACCTATCCAGCTGTCGTCTCACAGTACAGAGAACACAGCACTATATATTCCCTGTCCCTGTGAAAAAGTAAGGATTGCTGAGGCAAAACCTTTCCACCTCAACCCCATCTCACACAACCAGACCTTACTATCAGTGATAAATGAAGCTGCAGGGCTTCAACCTGTTGACAGGAAACAACTATACAGATAAAACCAGCAGCTTTAAATGCTATCCTACAAAATGTAACTTAAGGTCAACATCAGCCATTCAGGCACAAGGACCATCCCTTCATCTTTAAGTGTGGGACACAGAGAAATCGGTTTCACAATAAGTTGTATGCAGAATTTTACAAATCTTGTTCTGTCAATATCAGCAGAAGAACATGGGGGAATCTAACGAAACTAAGTGTCCTGGTTTGAGGTGTGGCGAATCAATTTTGTTTTACAATTTTACTTTCTTGGCTGGGCCTCTTCTAGCTAACTAAACTCTGAAATTGGCAGCACATTGTTCGAGGCTGTTTTGTCTTACAGTGATAATACCTAATTATACCAAGGAGTGGTATGCGTAGAGGCCCTTGCTTATACTTATTGCTAGAACAACCAAGGTCGATAATTTTTGTCATTTGCCCCGTTGGAGGGTTGGAAACGGAAAAGCGTAAAGGGGTCCCACCTGCAAAGNCCAGCTCCTGTCGACCACTGAGTCCAGATTGGGACTTTTCCTGAAGCCTGCTGGTGATGTGGTCGTCATCCGGGGAGTTTGATTCGGTTTTGTATATACTATATATTTCCTTTTTATTATTTATTATATTATTATTATTTATATTTTTCATTAAGTAGTTTAGTTTTTTTTCCTAAACTCTTGAGCCTCTTCCTGTGCTCCTTTTTTCCCCTGGGGCGGGGGGAGGGACACACATCTGTTGGTCAGGTTTTGGTGGATTTGGCTGAAACCATGACACAAAGTTTATGGTGTTGAATGTCTTGTACCTAAGTATCTTTACAATTCCAATTAGATTCCATGTAAGCAAAAATCAGTTTTACTGGAACATATTACCGTTTCAAAAAAAGCCACCTGTTAACATGAATATGCATAACCAAAATCTTTAGCTCCCATCATAAACCTTTTCCGTTAATTTCAGTAAACAAAACTGAATCTATGAGCTTATGAGATCATAAACAACCAGAAATGTTACTAGTGAAACAAACTGAGTTTTAAATACAACTGTTTTGAAACAGAGTTGTTACGAGCTGGAGTATCATGATTTTTGAGAAATTCCACTGGGAAACAACATTAGTGAACAAAACTTGCATGTGTATAATAAAAAGGAAATTACCACCTTCACTAAGTATTTTGGTGGTATAACGTGGTGACACCATCACTGGCAAAATTAGTTTCATTACTTGGATACTCTTTATAGAAAGTATATGGCAGAAAAACAAACTGTGGAATCCAAACACAGCAAAGTGGAAAAACGGTTCACTTACTTTCCACTAGTAAATTAAATTCATAGCTAAAAGGCTAGTTTTACTTCATCACTCAAGACAGTCCTTTTTCCACTGTCCATGTTCCCCTACACAGAATTCAGAATCAAAACGCATCTCTTCAGACCACAAATTTCAAAACAAAAACTTTGGTGTGGTGGGGAAGAGAGGGACTCAACCTTCTCTCCTCTATCTGTAACTTTGAGAGGTACATATTAAAGAAAAAACACATAATAGATTTAATGCAAAAATCAACACTAAAGGTGGTTCCAAGTAAAAGGTAAGACGATTCCAGGGGAAAGCTTAAATAATAACAGCCTTTTCCAAGGGCTTCTCTAGAACCACAAACACATTTGCTTCCAATATCTATGTCCTCTGAAGGAAGTATTTTGCTGCTACAATAAATCAAGCCTCAGAGGCTAAGCAGTCTTCCGTTGACACAACACGGCTTTACTATTTCAGAGGAACAGATTTATATTGACACTTTCAATACAACAACATTGTCCCAGAAAACTGCAACAATTACTGCAGGGCAGATTCTCTCAAATAAGAAACCTACTTGTTTCTTTAGACATTCCACTAATGATGATGACTGATGAACCCACACTACAAGGGAGGGCTTTTTCTGTAGTAGCAACATTTATTGCACTACCTATCACTTCCAGACTGGACTTCCTTTGCATGTCCTACACCTACAGCTTTCAAAATTTGTCAATAAACAGATCACCAAAATCTGTTCAGTGGAGAGGGTTGTGTTTTTACTGCCTAGTAGCAAATAAGCTTAAACTGATCTAAGTTCAGATCCCAGTGCAGTTCTCCCAGCAGTCCCTACCAAGTATTCTGGTCACCTCCCTTCAGGCCACACTACATCTTGCACAATACATTGAGTAGGTTCAGTTGACTTGTTGGAAAAAAAAAAATAAAAAAAATCTATTCCTGTCCACTTTGACAAAACCAACACCACTGCTCCCCACCCCTCTTCCCTCCACCACCAAAACCAAACTTCTTGATATGCCTTCTTGAACTAGATCATTACACACTCGCAAAGGACTTGCATTTGATACAAGCAGAGGGCAAGGCTGCACAGGGAGATCTGCAGCACCTCACACAGTATCCCTTTTATCTTCCCACAAACTCCCTAAAAGTATATTATATTTCTCTGTGAAAAGATGGATCGTGTACTAAGTCAGTCCTTTTCACCAATCAGGCATATTCAGAATAGTCATCCCTTTCTTCCTTACAACACGAGTTTAGTTTCACAAGTAGATTAAAAGAAACCACCTACAAGAACTACTGTGTTTTAGAATATGCGACAAAACCAGGCATTCTGTCGCAGCCTGAACAGTCCAACCTGTTTTTATGAACACTTCTACAAATACCTAGTAGAAAAGGAGGGGGGTGTAGCCATCTAGTCTTCTTGCATCTCCCTCCTGAAAAAGCTCTCACATATAGAGGATGCTTTCAGCACCAGACTGGGACGCAGTCTGGCACTCGGAGGCAGCCAGCCTACCCAGGGAACCCATCCTGCTGGAGACCACCCCTCAAGTATTTTATGAAACATTACATGCTGTCAGCAGTTACTTAAGCCAACAATGATTTTGTGGTTAACTAGCACTACTCCAAAGGGTGATCATCAGATGGTATAGAAAATGGAGCACACACTCTTACCTATCCCAGTTCCAGAGAAGGGAGACAGCACATCCAGCTTTAGCAAAACCTCCCAGCAGCTGTCACGACCAGCTTCAGATGAATCATAACACAGTGAAACCTAGAAGCAGAATGACCATAGGTGTGAACAAAATGTGAATGGGAAACAAACAGGTAGATGTTTTCCAAAAGGTCAGCAGTATTGTGGAAACTGTGCTTGTAAGAAGCCACAAGCAACGACAGAGATTTACAAAACCATGACTATTTAAGTTTTTGCAGCTAACTAATCTGGGAGAGCCTGTATGAGAAGTTTTTCTCTATAACAATCCCAACCCTTCTTTTATCACCCTTTCTCTGAACCAAGTTATCTTCTTACAGAACACATTCTGCCAGGTATTTGGAGATAAAAGAAACATTTGGTTATACCTGAAATAAAGGATACATTTAGCTGGGCTGTGGCCCTCTTTTTTCCTCACTACACAACATATAGCCTAACACATGTCAAACACAAGGGAGAACAGGAGTGAGTTTATCTAAATTACCACCTGCAGTTCTCTAAGAAGTCTCCAACAGTAGAAAGAAAAAAGTTTCAGAGCTGGTCCTTCCTAATTACCAGATCCCATAATGAAATCTATATTGTTTCAGCATTAGCTTTAACATCTGATCTCTGTCTATTGCTACAAAAGGCTTACATCCGTAGATGATAGGGACCCTCAAAAATTAGACCAAACAGATGTAACCATGGAGATTTATGCTGGAGTACCAAGAACTCTGCAGAAGCACAAGATAGAGGTAGAGCCAATGAATAACACCAATGAATTTTTGTCCTCCTCTACTCCCACCAAGCTCACGCATTAGAGAAGATATGTGGTGAATCATATCAAAGAGACAGATTAAAGCCCAATTCTAAATAAGGAGACTGGAGAAGAAGACCTAGATCATTTCTTCAACCTGGTTTTCCCCAATTCAGTTCACCGCATGGCTACATAAGCACTTGTGCTGACATGCAGTGGAAAAGGCACAGGACAGGATCAGCAACCAAGGATGGCTGCTTTCAACTGCAACGTTACCTTAAGCTGCAAATAAAATGACGGTACAAGCACTAATTATTTTATTATGATCTCTGAAATTTGATAGGTTGCTAAGCAAATAATTTTACATCACCCATTGCTACTCTCCCAACAGTTATTTCTAGATAGAGTTGAATAAAATTACTCAGTGACAAGAACATTAGAATCAAACAAAATTCTTTAAGAAGTGCCAGACAGCACTATCAACAGAGCTCAAGAAAGTAATTATTGCTATCTTCCTTTAAGCAATTATAAATGTAACTTTCAGAGTTAGGGATTTTTTTACTGTAAGTTAAGTTTAGGTTTATTTACAAAATACTGTCTGAAATTAAGACCTTGGAAAAAGTGAGATGTATCATTAAAAGAACTGCGGAACACACACACACACAAAAAAAAAAGGGCAGAAAGAACTAAACTCATATTTAAAGTAACATTCCAGGAAGAACCTTGTATACCTTTCATATTACCAACAAATTGAGCTTGTCTCTCATGCAGAATCACATTCTAATTTTGGGACAGAAAAGTTCAATTAAAACTGTTTAATGAAGCAAGCAAAAGGTTTAAAAACTACCTGTTTGTGATTGCTACTGACATTTTGGCAAGTCATTTGGGCAGCAAGTAAACAATTTCTGCAGGTGGTGGCCTTCTGGTCAAGAAAAAATTTCCTTGTTTTATTTAGGGTGAAATTCTTCATCTATTCAAGCATTACTGAGCTACATCGTAATTCTAACCCAGAACTCTCCATTTTCTTTGGTGTTAAATTATAGGCAAGCTGCATAAAGACAATTTTTTTTTTTTCTGTAAAAGATTGCCTGTGAAGCTCAATTGTGATTGGGAAGGCCACCTACACAGCAGAGAGAGTGAGAAAAAACACACTTGCAGAGCTGAAAAAACATTGATGTAGGCGTACCTAAGGGGGGAGGGAAAAAAGAACTTAGTTCTGCTGAAAAAGGCTATTTTCTTACATCACCCTTGAAAGAACTAAAATGTGTTACTTGAAAAGAATTGAAAGGATTGTTCGCTACTTTCCAGATGTCAATATGCTGTACTACAAGCAACATGAGGAACCCTCGCAGGTTCATCCCCCTGATGTCAGAATCTACCACCTACCCAAGGAATGCTTCGCTTCTCCCACTTCTCTGCTGCGTCCTGCAAAAGCTACTCTCGTGGAGAGCGAGTCACCTGCATAACAGCAGTTTGAAGCTTTAGAACCCTATTACAATGAATAACATTATGAAGTATTGAAATTGTAGCCAAAGCCTTTTCAAAAAAGGAGGAAGAAACTGTTCTCTAAAAGCATTAACTACCATTTATTCTCATTAGAATCTAACAGTGTTCAGAACTGCTGAAAAAAATAGCTACAAGAAGTTCATATGTTTTCTAATAGATGCTTAGACAAATAAAATCCCCCAAACATTTTCATCCCTAGTCTGCACAGCATTCAGTCCTTCAGTCCATTCATCAAGCAAGCAGGCCTTTCAGGAAGTCCTTTTAACTAAACCAATGCAAGAAGGAATAAGCATCAGTGGAAGATATCCTTCTCAATTTTCTTTAGGAAGGCACTACCTATATGCATTATAATTTCCAAATAAAGAAATCTATGTCAAGTACTTTCATGCCATCATAAAGCTTTGAAAATATTTTTGATAGGTCTGTCTTTCCCTTTTCATAATAAAACCAAAGGCTTTTGACACACGAGTGTTAACTGATCATTACTGTAATTACTAACAGAAGAATGAAGACAGCCAATACAAGTTTCCCCAATGATCATGAGATGAGGCATTGTGGAGAAAAGATGCTGCTGCTGCACACACAGTGTTGGATATGAGCCTGCAACCTATTTCGTGAAACCCAGTCACAAGGAGATGGGACTTCAGCACCCAATTCATTTGAGAGTTCAGGCTGCTGTTTTCAAAGCCCTGTACTCAGCAGACAAGTGAATTCCTGCACACACAGTGCATTGCCACAACAGACGAGCCTGCAGAGCAGAACTGCTGGAAGGACACCTCCAAGCAAAGTGTTCACAGAGCTCTAAGTTTCCTCTTCAGCCAAATATATTCTGTGAGTGAAGATGCTGAATGCCAGAAACTGATAAATAACATTACTGTAAAGTAAACTCAATTTTTATGTCTTTTTAACTATATGACTGCTAAGCACTAATGGTTATTACTCATACACATCAGAAACACAGGTAGGACCGGGTTTTGAAGAGCAGCAACCCAGCTGACTTGCAGAAATCTATATGGCAAGAAAAAGCAGCACACTTAGAAGTCACAGTTAAGCTCTTAAAATTACTCCTAAAACACATCCAGTTGCTTCTGAAACTTGCTGAGGCACAAATTCTTCTGGGCCAGAAAGTCAGGAAAGGATAGAGTACCAAAGGGAGGTTTAAAAAAGTCTGAAGGTCTGAAACAATGAATATGAAATGGTGGAAAAACACAGAAGCAAGAAAAGAAAGAAGGCAAAATAGAAACAAGTACACACACACACACACAAAAAAAAAAAGGCCTATAAAAAGTAGTAGGAATTGAAATCCCTTGTTCTAGGAAAATTGGGAGGTATTTATTATATAAGAAGATACATAGACTCCTATTAAACTTTGAAGTTATAGGCATCTTGACATCCACCCTAGTCAATAGTGAAATGCTATTCTTGACAGGTTAATAAAGCCTCTTTTCTACATACTAATACACGTATAATTCTAATAAGCACAACAAATGAATCACATACATTGAATTTGCATCCTAATAAAGTGTATACTTTCATGCTCAGCTTGTCAAGCTAAAGAACATTTGCTTCGAGTCACTGCCAGAATCATAGAATGGTTAGTTAGAAGGGACCTTGAAGGTCATCGAGTTCCAACCCCCCTGCCATGGGCAGGGACACCTCCCACTAGAGACCAGGTTGCTCAAAGCCCCATCCAGCCTGGCCTTAAACACTTCCAGGGATGGGGCAGCCACAACCTCTCTGGGCAACATCTTCCAGTGCCTCACCACCTTCAAAGGAAAAAAATTCTTCCTAATATCCAATCTAAATATCCCCTCTTCCAGTTTAAAACCATTACCCCTTGTCCTATCACTACACTTCCTGACAAAGAGTCCCTCTCCTGCTCTCCTGTAGGCTCCCTTCAGATACTGGAAGGCTGCTAGAAGGTCTCCCCGGAGCCTTCTCTTCTCCAGGCTGAACAGCCCCAGCTCTCTCAGCCTGTCCTCATAGGAGAGGTGCTCCATCCTTCTGATCATCTTTGTGGCCCTCCATTGGACCTGTTCTAACAGTTCTATGTCCTTTCTCTGTTGAGGACTCCAGAGCTGGACACAGTACTCCAGGTGGGGTCTCCCATTTCCTTCCGGCGAGGGCACACAGCCTCCCTAGTCTTGCCTTTATCTACAGAAGTTTTTCCTATTGTCTTTGATGTCCCTGGCCAGATTTAGTTCCCTCTGGACTTTCACGCACCTAATGTGGTTGCTGGCCACTCAGACAGTTTCTTTATACTCCTCCCAGTTCACCTGTCCTTGTTTCCACCCTCTATAGGCCTCCTTCTTGATTTTAAGCCTATCTAACACTTCCTTATTCATCCACACTGGCCTTCTGGCTATTTTAATCCGATCTTTTGTATTCTTCCATAAATTTCACTATTAGGTAAAACAAAGTTTTATTTAAGCGAGGACAGAACAGCTCAAGGTAGTTTGGAAGGTTGCTTTTCACTGTCAGGCTCTAACATCTCCAATCAGACTATGGCTATTAGGAAAGAAAAAACTCTAGAAGAGCATGGAGGGCTGTCAGGGGATTCTCTGTTGCTGTTGACATCAAAATTCAGACAGAATATTTACCTTTTGCTTTTCAGATGCTAAGACCTTCAGGAATTTCTCAGAGATATATTACTAACAAGGAAGAAAGCTGAACTAGTGAAACCTTTCTACCTTCTCATACCATTTTGTAAAACAGAAGTACAGAAAAATAGACCTGAAATTCAATTATACTTCTATTTTTGAATGAAGAGAGATTCAGCTCAGGTAGGGCTGTGAGTCTGGATTTCCTCATTTTTGTGTTGGTTTCTTGCTCTCCTCTAGGGTAAACTAGAAGCGTGATACAAATTCAAATACCTTTGACATCATAATTATACAGTATCAATCAAAATTAGTAACACTGCACTCAATTCATTAACTCTTGCTGCCCTGCCAAAAGGTGTCAATTACTGTAATTCTTAACATTTTCCTCAAAAGAGGTAATGGAACAAAATTTCATTTACTTTCATTTCACCTCAAAAGGCTTCTTCTGATGTTCACAATATCATTTTAGTGCAGTAAGCCATAATCTTTCCTTATTATTCAAAACCAGCAGGACTTACACATTTTCACACTGAGGTCAGTTTTTCTAGCCACACAGCATATGACTGTAATAGCCTATAAACAGTTTTATGTTCATCTTTAGTATAACTCAACATTCTGCAAGTAAAATACCTGTACCAAGAAGATACTGCTGACTGGGAAGAGCTTATCATCTATGAGTTAATGCTTTTGTCCAGAGTTGAACTAACCGAAGCAAGACATCAAGGAATTTATAGAGCACAACCGTGAACTTCAGAGTTATGCCTGACAACAGTAAGCACTTTACAGTAAGGACTGCAAATACTTAAGTTTGAAATGGAGCAATCCAACAACAAATGCAAACAAAACAGAGGCAGCACCATACAGAATATGCTGCTGCTAGGAAGCTTTCCACTGATAAAGGTGCAAAGTGCTTTGCAGATAAGGTAATGATCATTAAACCAAATACAAAGAAAGGGAAATCAAGGCAAAAGAAAGAAAAGTAGCCGTTCAAGGTCATCCAGCAGCCAATTAGCAGTCAGAATTATCAGTCTTCCAACTTCTATCAATGGCCATAATGACTTCTCTTTATATGAATGCTTTTATCAGCACTTCGATGAACTGATAATACATGTAATGTAAGCAACAAGACATTAGCTAGACAAATTAGTCACCCAAAACAAGATGACAGAGAACTGCCTAACAGTGCAAAAACTAAGAGCTGTGAAGCACCGTTACTGAATGGCATCCGAACACTGATTCAGTGAGGTTCCATTGGTCTGCAGTAACATCTGTCAACAAACAAAACATGAAATCAAGTTTCCCCAGTCTTTCAAAATATACTGGCATGTTGCAGGAACTCCACTACTTCACCCTTTGAGCCAGGGATAGCCAAATGCAGATTGTAATTAATTGTGTATGTGTTGTGAGCGCCACTTCTGTAAGCTTCCCTTCATAGCACAACAGATATGTATATTGCACATCTGCTACAGAAGAAAGCTTCACAATTAAAGTTGTATAGATGTATACTGCCCATAAAATTCATCAAAAGAAGCATAAACTACATAATTGTATTTTCAAAATATCCAAGAGCATATGAAAAATCCTACTCTGTTGAGGAGAATTTATTCAGTCTTCAGAAGCTCTGAAACAGTGTCAAACTGAAAATCCCAGTAATCTCTAAAACATTTCACACTCCATAAATCATATCTTCTCCTATCCCTCATTCAAAATTCAATTATGATAAAAAGGCAATTCTTTAGCTAGAAAGTTTTTTTGCATTTGTAACAAAACTTCTCCTTTCCTGTATTACCAGCCATCCTTCAAGGAACAGAAAACATTCATTCATGTCACCTTTCGGATAAAGTGGAATTCATTATTTCCATCCTACTGAAAGAGCCAGAAGTAATTCAAAGTATTTTCTCCCACTGCACTAAAGGCTTCCGTTTCCAGTGGAGAAGTCTGTTCACTTGCATTTCATTTGAACTGGCAATCTGATATTCCGTAAGGCACAAGCACCGTACATCTGCACCCCTGCTTGATTCATTTGGCAGACCTGGTAATTCCCATTAGAGTGAGGGTTTCTCTGCCCATTCAAGGACCTTCACTCTCTTTACCAGGTTAAGATAAAATTTAAAAGGGCTCTTTGCTCACTTTCCTAGGAAAATTACAAACAGTTTTTACTCTTCTTAGTAGATAGCTCATTTATCCATACTTGAAGGTATATTGTTCTATAAACAATAGTATGCAGTTATCCTCTTGGTCACGCAACCCTTCAGTAAACAAAACCAGCATTTCTCTGTCTGCTTAGACAGTATCAATATTATTACAGCTTACATAAAAAAAAAAAATGTAAAAAATTTATTGAAAACAGGCACAGTCTAGCAATTTGACCACATGTCTAAGAGCTCTGCATAACTCAAACAAGCAATTTTACTTGTCTGTTCTGCAATTTTCCCATTAATGAAAATAATATTTACTTCACAGGGGTCAGAATGATTAATTTCTGTGAAGAGCTTGAATTTAAAACAGAGGGTAATTTGATGGATCTCTGAGGAGAGAGGGTGCAGGAAAAACAAATTAGATTTTATATTCGTTTTCAAATGAAAAAAATATTTGAATTGCAGCACAACCAGCTACTTTTGCATTTCCAAGAATGTTAGCAAAGTTACACACAATAAAGAAAATTCAGTGTTAATATAAATTTCTCTCGAACTACATGTCCAGCCATGAACAGCAGCAGACACCAGATTTTTATATGAACAGACAAGTTTTGGCATCTGCGTTGATTCTTGCCCATTCTGAAGTTGCCACAGTTTCACTAATAAAATGAGATATAACATTTTGAGAACACGGTGCTCAGTTATCTGTGGGAAGGAAGGGAAGAGAGCTACAGAACACTCTGAACATACTGCTTTTAATAAACCCAAACCAAAAGACAAATGTAAGAAAGTACCTCATGAATCCAGAGACTATTAATATAGCTAGCTATTAAGGATTCATGAAAGTCTATTCCCAGCTTCACTGCTCAACTAAAGGCCAAAAAATTACCTAGTCCACATCAGTGTAACACATAATTATTCAAACCCTATTCTTAAGGTGGTCTCGCCATCATTTGTGCCCAAGCTGACCATGTATAGCTGAGAAATTGGTCCACATCTTCTCTTCTTCTGGTAAAAATAAAGTGATTTTGTATGTCTGGTGGTCAGCATAGGATTCTCTTATTTGTCAGTAAACATACAAAAGCATGAATTCATAAATAAAAACCTTTTTTTAGTACGAAAAGCCCTGAGCAATTACTCTACTTCAGAAAGATTACTTTAGGTATTCTGAACTAATTTCTAGAATAAGTTTGATAGATACTCAAGAGTCTTAAGAAAAACTCTTTGTCAAAGCAATTATCTGACACGTTGATGGGCAGCATGTCGTATCCTACACAGCACCCTGACACAGACCCTGATACTGGATTGTTAAGAGTATCATGGTCAGAAGGTAAATGACTAATTACAAGATATCAAACCCAAGTTAGTGAAAAATCCCATCTTCCTTCTGTACAAATCACCTATTATTGATGGCAGAGGAAGGGAGTTAAAATATTATATGTGTTTATCTACAAGTACTGAAGTTAAAACACTTTATAACTAACACCCTTGGATACAGAGAAAAATTGTGCTGAACAATTAATGATTTTAATAGGAATACCAAAAAGATAGACACAAATTAAGATTCTAAACATCAGCAAGTATTCATTAGTGCTTGGGAAAAAAACACAACCTCAACGTACAAGAGCAGCAAAATAATGCCCTAGAGTGAAGGTGATAATGTAGGTTAAGTTGGGGTTTTTGTTTCTTTAGCTGCAGAAAACTGAGCACTTACACTTTACAAAAAGATAGCCTTTAAGCAAAGTTTCACAAATGTTATTAACTATGATCCTGTAGCACCAGGTCAATGTAATCCAACAACGGTTACTGAAGTTGCAGAAGCTACGGATTTTATAGAATACAAAAACAGGGGAGGGTGGCAGGAAATAACATTAGTAATTAGAGAGGCCAGTAAATAATTTAATTACTTTTCTTCCCCAAGGCCACAGAAACCCCTTAGAGTCAGCATGACACCTCCACCAGCAACAGCACTCCACCAGAAGGCAACCACAGTGTTCTTGGCAGTTCATCTCAGCACCAGCAGAAGCACCCTACTCACCCACCACCCTGAGGCACCCACATCCATTTCTTAATCAAATACACTCTGTACACCAGAGGTTCCTACTAAAGAGAAAAAAAAACAACCTCTAATCTTATACCAGACTAGAAAATTCAAACAAAAGAATTAGTAACATAAGCATAAAACCTGTACCCATTACTAATGAACACTTCTTTTTCAGCAGTTTCACAATCTAAATAGCATCTTGTGCTCTTGTTCATTGGAGTCATTGTCCATCACAGTCAAGAATACACAGGAACAAATCAATTCTTCAACTGCTTCCTTCTATCCTTTAGGGCAGAACATGACTGCTCTACTAAATAAAAGCCTTGAGAAAAGCCTGTTCCAGTGATTCATTCAAATAAACATGCCAGCAAAGGTTTACATTCCACCAGTTGAATGCAAAAATAAAATGATTATAAATCTTAAGAGGAAAAAATTAACGGGCTGTTCTTTGGTTTTTCATAAAATATTTGTTCACTCATATCAGGTAACTGAAACATTGCACAGCTCAGTGAGCTGTACTAACAGGAGAGCTAGAAATCAGCTCTATTAGGTAGAAGTTAGCGTCCACATTACGTATTTGTTCCTTTGAATACGTACACATCTTCAGTTAAAAAAAAAGTTTCTTCTCTTAAATTAAAACAAGTAATCATCCTGTTACTGTCCACATTATTCCCACCAAAAAGAGTTTGCATGTATGGCTGCAGTGAAACTCAGCTACCTTTAAAATGTTTCAACTTCAAAATTACCTTCAAAATGCAGTCTTGAGAACACACAAAACTTCAAACTGTTTCACAAATAAGAAAATACTTCACAGAAAAGACCATCTCAGCTGTACTGTGGCCATCTGAATTAACCAAGAGCAGATTTTATTTTTTTTTTTCCTCCCATGTATTTGGAGACCAATTTTGAAAGTCTATAGAATTATTATATTATACTTAACCTCCACTGGCAAAGTCTGTGAAAAGTTTAAGGCAGGCCTTAAATGATCGCGCTCGATCCTAACATAATGACAGTGCCATTACTACAAACACATGATGGTTAGCTTCTGATGGGATTAGGAAAAGCATGGGAAAGAAAACAGTAAGGCATCGCATGGAATTCAAACAATCTGAAACAGGGATGTGAGGCACAAGCAAACTTTAACAAATCCTGCTTATAAAAACCCAGACATACCATAAGTGACAGCTGATTTCAGAAACATTGTGTGAAGGCCATACAGTCGAACCCGTTATAAAACGTACATGCTGATGGTGGAGAGCTCTCTTCCCCCTTCTTGGGAAGCATTGCCTTTCTGCAGGATCAATCCCTCTCCCCAGCCGCCCTGCAGCTGCACACAGCTCGAAGTGGAGGAGTAGAAAGGAGCAGCCCAATTGGAATAGGGGGATGGGGGGCTGGGGGGTGGCAGAAGCAAGACATGTGCTTCCAGGAGCTCATACCAGGCTGGTGTGCCTGCACCTCCACACTCCGAGCTTCAGAGGAGGGAAATTCCCCATTCTGATGGGAAATATAGATCCCATCTAAACACTGCTACAATAGTTATTAGCAAGAGAGAAGGCTGAGCTCCCAGACAGCTAAACAAAAGATCGCATCCCGTAGGCTTTTTAGTTACCCCAGACAACTATTGATTGATTTTGAGGTAAAAAAACCCACTTGAACTTTAGCTAGAATACTAATTTTACCAGATCCAAGCAAGCTTAAAATCTGTCAATACATTTCAAAGTTAGGTTTGGATATGGTCTGACTCTCATTCCAAGAGATTCAGCAGAAGCATTTGAAAAAAATGGAGCAGATCTAGTTTCCACACATGGCACAGTTTCCTTTTTTAGTATGACTGATGTAAGTGGAATTGAAGATGAGCTTCTGCAGTCTTCATGTCCCATAGATGAGAGAAAAATCAAATCAGCCCAGACTGGTGCACTCTGTTAATGGACCTTCTCCTGACCTATGGCATGTAATCTCATAATTCATATGAGAAACTGCTCTGCTGAACTAGTTTTCAGAAAGTTCACAGATGGTTATCTGGCAACTACATACAAGAACAATTCGTAGCGCAGTTCAGATATTTAGAAAACATAGCACTATTCGCATGTTACATGGAAAGATACCTGAAATTCGGAATAAAGAGATTCCCCACACCATATATCACTTCAGTGTCTGCTGTGGAACAATTTGCAGCAGTAGCTTTTATTTGGTAAAGAGAAAGGTCTTTTCTTGACATGGGAACATTTCCAAATTTAAAGACAAATATTTTTATGATATTTTTGAGGGTACCACATGCTTTGTAAGACGATGACCTAAAAGGACTTCCCTATCATCAGTGTATCTCAGCCACCACAGCCACATAAAGCCAAGTGTTAAGAAAACAGCACGCGGCTGCACATGGAAGCAAAGCCATACTCTGTAGAGGACTGCAGTTGTCACATCCACACAGCACTCTAGAGATGCACAGCTTTTTGAACATTTCTAAGAATTTTACAGGCATTATTCTCCAGATAGGTTAGTTGCACCCAAAATAGCTGGTAAGATACCCTAGAACAGCTGTAACAATAACATGAGGTTTTCTCCAGAGGAGAATGGAGTCTTACCGCACTGTTCACTCAGTTCTTCCCTTACATTGCAGCATGGTCTCAAGCACAAAAATATGTTTATCATACGTATTCCTCACACCTTCCTGGTTTTCTGAAATACTCAGGTATCAGCAAAGCACAGGTAAGTGTTCTTCTCCTCACATGTAGACTCAACACACAAAAATCTCTCCTATCACGAGCCTTATCCAAAGACCCAACTGGTACTTGAGTGCACTTCTCCAGAGAGAAGTGTTTGTTTTTCCACAAAGGAATGCTCCTTATGATCCCTCCAGCAGGCAGCAAACAGCATTTCACTGAGGAGACGACAGGAATATCAGCACAGCACAAAGCTCCAAAGTAAAACAACCTTCACCAAAGTATGCTGCCAGGTGAGCCTGTACTAACAGATTCGTGCTTTGCTGTTCTTCTCAACTCAAGCATGCCACTGAGTTTTGTTTTCTACAAGTTACAGAAAATAGGTCTTCATATGTCATCAATCAAATCTTATCTAACTGTGCATGGTAATTAGAGGAGAGCTATTAAAGTCCATATGAAATGACCATTTTGAGGAAAAAGAAATAGCTGTAATTGCAGGCATCAAGGGTAAATAAAGAATGGCAATTCAAATTCTAATTCACTTTCACCAATTTGCCAACAATTGTGCCTAGGTCTGGAAGGAGAGAGGAAGAAATGGGAGAATGATGCCAGATCTCTTACTTTAAGAAATTACTGGCTGAAGCTCACTCACTTTTATCAGATTTTTTTTTGTGGACTTCAAAAGGTTTATAAATATGTCCTTATATTTGAGAAATTCAACCTAAGGCTTTCAAACAACTTACCTTTAACTACAGTCGCTAATATTTTCTTAATCATGCTTGTATTCACAACACAAATACCACACTGCAAGACTCACAAAGGGATATATTTTTTTTTGCTGCTGTATTTTTGTTAGGTTCATTTCACAAACCATCTGTTTCTCAATAAAATACATACATAATGGGATATCTGCCTTAAAAGAAGCTCTTAAGTAAAAGGTCCTACTTTCCTCCTCCTTCCTTTCAGGCCTTAGTTGGCAGATGGTCAAGAGGATGTTTATAGTCATAGAGGATGTTTATCAACCAACCTTCACAGGTTAAAGAGGCTGGTGCCTTAATAAAAACATTTGACAATGTCTTTTAGCAATCCAAGTACTGAGTGTGTAATGCATTCAAATAAATTAATTAAAAAGTAACTGGAAAATGCTGCTGTTGCACTCATATCTGAAAAGCTGCCGTTTTACACCTATTTGAATCTAAATCCCCCAAAATACAACCTTTGCTCAATCTATGTCTTAGTTAAGCATTACTTTAATTCAAAGTCTCAACAACACTCTTGGGAGTTAACAGTCCCCAATGATGTCAGGGATTGAGAACAAAATACTGGATTTTCCCACTCTCGCCACTCTCTTAGCCCTTTTATGTGCCATCACCAACAGCCAGCTGGTGATGTAGGGAGCCAGACCAAGAGAGCGAACTCAAATGGAAGCTGAAATACCATATCCTTGGCAGGTCAGCTTTAACATAAGGCAGTTTCTAGTCACCTTCACCAAGTGGCTACTAGAATACCCATGCTAACAAGAGGTTGAGGGGTGTACAAGACCACAGTTTTTGGCAGTAACTGAGTCAAATCAGGGTGGATTAAAATTGCCCACAGGGCCACAACATTTTCACAAATCATTTTCCCAAGCCTCTGTTCCTGTTGGGAATTTGTATTATCTTATTCTTAATCTCTAAACAAGGAAATCAGACCTGGGTTCTTAAACAAGATCCTCTTCCACCAATACACCACCAGTACACACTAGGGCCTAATCCAACACACAGCCAACCAACCAGAGCCTACTCAAAGTACATCTCACACAGCTCAAGGGGACTATGATGCACATGAAATAATTAATACAGACAGAGCTAGTCAAAACGTCAGGAAGGGGGGGTGGCAATACCATTCAGAAAGGGTAAGTAAGCATTCATCAGATTTGAGACAATGCAATTGATTCCCCCACCCCCGTACACACTTTTTTCTTTGAATCAGTAGATTCAAGACCTGCAATAACTAAGACATACTATGCATCCAGCTGACCATTCACAGTGACAGCTCACAAAATCATCTACTAAATACTATCCCTTTTAAAAGACGCTAAGATATACTTTTGCTCCTAAAATTATAAAATAATTTTGTGCATTTTTGCATGAATTATCTAAAAAGACACTTCTAAACTTCTAAAATTAATATACTTCTAAAATAAAAATTTATAGAAAGCCATAAAATTATGCCATCTATATGGTCATAAGCCACATAGATGCTATTTATGGCATTTATAAAGAGCCATAAAATAACAATATGGGACACATTCAGCAACTTTCAAATTAGATTATAAACATAACTTTCATACGTGCAGCATACTAATTGTAAATATGTACTATATTTTTGCTCTAGAAAACAAATTCATGTTTTTAAAATAAAAATCCTTAATATTCTTTTGATTTCCCTTAATTGTCTGTGACCTAGCAAGGATAACTAGTATACTTCTCACTCAGTATCATTCTTACTAATTGAAATACCAGTAATTTCCCTGTAGGCCAAAGAAGATCTTATCAAATGACTACTATGCCCTGAAGAGGCCATCAATTAATAATGTTATGCAGTGACTTGATACTGGGAAGGGGGGGGATAGGTGGAAGAAGGTGGGGAAAAAAATACACATGATGTCAAGGACCTGCCATTTGTTTCTGAACAGGATGCTATCACTTATTTCAGCATCTCATGTGAAGATACATAGCTCTTAAAAGAAAGTCTCCATGCAAGTCACATCTAGATACAAGGGTGTTGACATAAAGACATTGTCAGCTCTACACGTGACAGCACGTTACATCTTTTGAAGAGTGTTTTGGCTTTACAAAGGAAGCAAATTAACCTATAAATGTTAAGGCTTGTAATATAAAGGATTGAAAGCATGCCTGCATGTATGCATACAGATATCTCTACAGTTGTGTACTCACCTGTGCTTCTAAAGAGAATGACAGCCAAAGATAGTAAAGATCAGGTAGTCAGAAAAGAAAGCAAACAAAAAAAATAGCAAAAAATGTAATATTTTCATATTTCAAAGTTATAGCAATACAGGATGGAGTTTAACAACTATTTGAAAACATCCCGTAAGTATCCTCAATAGAGCACTCATATCTGCAAGCACCATTACTTATACTTGAGAAGTGATATGTATCTGAGGGATACATATTGGCCATCATGTATGAAAAGAGAGTATGATAGGTTGAGCAAATTACTGATGTTTCAGAACAACAAAAGACATACCAAGACACCACAAACACTATCCAAGTGAAGAAAACTCCATATTTCTTAATTAGATAGAATTGCATGGAAGACCTGGAAATATAGCCTACATAGAAAAGGGCCTCCCAGGGAATAAGTTATCACATAAGCTAAGAGGTGTCAGGAAAACCCTTCAGACTCCTGTATTACCTTACTCCAATGTTAGGTGCTCATCTTATTCTAGCAGATCTGGCCATAACAAGAAGGCTGAATTCCAGGAAACAGGCAGGGATTGTACATAGATAGAAGGGCACTCTGGGGCATATTAACATGAGAGCCACTTCAAAGAAGTGGCCTATGCAGAAGCAGGGCATTAAAGATACTAAAATATCTCACCATTGTAACAGAAGTTAGAAATCCAGAGTGATAAGAAAAAAAAAAAAAGTTTTATTTTAGGTGCAAAGACTACATAGCATATGTAAAACAAATTGCCCCTTAAATCTTCAAGTTTTTCCTATTTTGTTGCTTACACGTTTAACACCTTCTTCCAGATGATTCACATCCAGTGCTTGATGATGAAACAGCATTTGCTTTGTTCCGTTTTAAGGGCAACAAATGCAGGAAGTTAACATTAAGGATCTATACCTAGCACAAGAAGATACCAGATTAATTTTGTAAATTCAAGTGGAAACTTTGCCAAAGAGATCCACATAAAATCTTCCAGCTGCATGCTTTTGGCAAGGAAGAAGGCTTGGCCCTCATGGCAAGACAGAAGCTGCAGCTCACCTGTGTTCTCAGCTCTTGCTGGAGGTAAAGCACTCAGAACATCTTTCACTGTGCTGGAACAACAATGTTACCTTCAGATACCTTTTGCTTATGCTTGCAAATCCTCAAATATATTTACACAAGATGCTGACATGTCAGTCCAGAAGAGCTGGGTACTTGTACTGCACGTGCCCTAGCCATTAAACTCACCATTCTCATTGCAGCCTATCACAATCCACATGGCTGTTGCTGCCCGAGTCACTTCTAATAACCAAGCTACTCTCACCACCTTTCAAACTACAGGCTGGTCAACTATCAGTTCACCACCAAGAAAATCAAGTTTCTTTCTACATTATTTTCTCTCTCACATCCAAAGAAGTTATAAATAAAGGGGCTTTTTTCCATATAACTGAAACTACATTATATTGACTTAAATCCATTTATTTATTTACACTTTATTTCCTAAAGTGTAAATAAAATGCACACTGCCATCTTCCTTTTAACTTACAGAACAAAATAAATACCATGAGTGACTGATTTTTAGAGGGCATTGCAGGACACCGCTATGGCTCATTTTTATGACTGTCTTTCCTTCTGGAAAGAGAGGAAAATAATCATTTGATTTCTCATGCAATCAGTGTTACTCAAGTGTGTGCATAAGTACAGACATTATTGGCACAGTAAGGAAAAAGCCTAAATATCAACAAAAAGTCACACAAGATTATTTTAGCATTAGGCTCAGTGCAATTCTAACCTTTAATCAGATATTTAAAATCCACATCTATTCAAAATACATCCTTTTGCAATGCAGATAAAACAGAGGTAATATTGCAAACTCCAAACAAAAAGGCATTACAGTAGCTGGTGATTGTGGTCCTCTCTCCCGCAAGCTAAGCAGAAAAAACATAGAACTACAACAAAATACTGGAATCACAGTAGTAAATATTGAATTTGGTGGACTTTGCAAGTCCAGTAGCTCAATGTCACATCTAGAGAGAATACAGGACTGAATGTATAAGGTATGACTACATCAAAGCCTGTACATTTGTATAAAGAAAGAAGACAAAAGTATTGTTTCTAATAATGCAGAGGTAATTGTAAAACTCGGGGAGACAACAGTAGTTTAAAAGTAAAGTTACAGTCAACTTATATATTTTACTGAACTAGAATTCTCAAGTTACCAGGCATGGCATTGCCTGACTTTACACATCTGCAACAAGGCAAAGGTCACATTTACCAAAAACACCTGTAGTTGTACAACAGAGATATCAGTGCCACCGAAGCTTTGTGAATGCCTACCACAGAATGATCTTGCCATTATCAACTAAACCACCAGTGGGAACAACAAACTGTACACCAAGCAGGAATTTAGAAACACTTAAACTTACATGTGTAACAGAGGAAAGAGACATGAAATACAAAAAAAAAACCCCAAAAAAACAATTCTACAAACTCAGCTAAAGGAAAAAAAAATCCAGTCTCAAGGGGGATACTAGAGTTTAGAAGTGAAGTATTTGTACATCGCAATGTTTCTATAAATACCTCCTTTTGAACACAGTACCTGATCTTCCTTTCCATCCAACTCATAACATGATATATGCTGTCACTATAAGACTTACTATGAGCTCAGAGAAAAGAGGACAAGCCTGAAGAAAAAGCAGGGTAAATGGGAGCAAGTTGTGAAACAGTACACAGAGACAGGTACTTGCTACGTAACTGTGAAGACTAAAGCATAGACTAGTTCTCCTGTTTTTAAAGACAGCACTCATAAAAGGTACACACTGAGAAGCAATAACCACTTTTTGAACACATAACTCCTATAAAGGGCTAGATTTCCAGGTCTCGTGAGAAAGGGATACAGGAAGAATCTTTGCACTAAACTTCTGAAACAGGCAAACAACAAGAATTACACAGTGCCTACATGTGAATGTAACTTAAAGGCTATTGCAGATTTTTGGCTTTTGCAGCTGGTAGAACTGGTCACTCAGCTTATCCTAGATTAAAATTAAATAAAAGCTTCAGGTACAGGTAACTTCCTGCTTTGCAACAAGGACAGACAGTTCCCCAGAGGCCTGTCAGATGCTCTTGACAATTTCATTAGTATCTCAAAACCAGAACAGAACACAAAGTGTTAACAGTTCTTAAACTATCTTCCAGCAACAGTGCTGCTTAACCCTTAACAAACTACCACTTTAAAACATTATAAAACCCAAATTAAAGAAAAGCCCCCAAAAACAAAGACTCCTGTAATGCTCATGAGTAATTTTATTTATGGTAATACTTTTGTTGAAGCTAACTGGACTATTCACAAACTAAATACACACCCTCATGTTGCTACAATCAGGAACTAAAATTATCCTCAAGGCAGATACCTTTTCTTAGATAAAAAACAAATTTTAAGTGACTTTGTGATCTTAAACAAGTTAACGAGGGGAGGAGGGTGGCATCTAAATTGTTATTGCAATATTCATGTTCTCATACATTTGTATGACACAAGTTGACTCATTCTTTTTAAGCAAATATTAAAGGTGACCATAAAATTATCGTATGGGGGTTTGAACACAAAAGTATGCACTAATTTACAATAATCCCAAGCTCCTCCCAAAAAATACCTGCAAATCAACAGACAATAAGCAAAAATACAGATACCTGAACTGAGAAAACTTGCATGAAGTTTTATTTTGCAAACTTGTTCACAGATGCTCTCTGGAGTACCTTTAACCTTTCATTCTTTTTCATTCTTTCCTAATACTTTGTACTAGCTATTCCCTGCCTTCAATTCCAGTTAAGCTTTGCTGCTGGCTGTTAAGGTAAAATTAAAATTCTGCTAGACTGTGTAAAATGGAAAATATTTTACAAATGAACAATGAACAATTTATTTTTTTCATCTTTACATCTAAGGAAAGCTCTGGGTCAGCCCTAGACAATTAGAAAGTTATAGAATATTAGGAATTCAGAACAGGTACTCTGCTCAGGATATGCCGCCCAATCTCAAAGATTTAAAAAAAAAATAATAAAAAAAGCTGTTATTTTGTAGCTAAAAATCAGATACTTTCATGGTGGGTTTTTCTTATTTTTCCAACATTGATTACATTACACTAAGATGATAAAATTTAGTCCCACCCAACAAGAATTATCAGAGATGCAGCCAAAAAGCGTAATTGTGGGACAGAGAAAGTTACATTCACAAAAGTTAGCTATTTAAGGTAAACAGCAATGCATGAACAGGGGTGTGCAAGGAATGAAGAAAGAATCTTATCTGCAACTACACTGCAATGTTGTTTCTGTATTACCACTATTATGGAATATACAATCACCCATTCCTTAGCACTAAGGAACTCCATATATTCAAAAAAAAAAAACGCATTCCCGGGACACCCCAATACCGTACACGGGAAGGGACTGCACAAATATGTCTACTGAAATCTGAATGTTCTGTAGGAGGATTCAAACCAGTGAATCTACTGGAAACTACTATCTGTGAGAAGATACACTGAGCAAAAAGCCTACTTTTCAATTTTCTTACTGTTTCTTTATACCATGAGCAGGAATGCAAAGTCTGTTTTTACTTGAAGGTGTATTTTCAACATAATCTGCCTCCAAATTTGAAACACTATAGTGAAGATGCAATACACTAACTTTAGCTACTTCAACTAATGCATTGGTGGAAAATCCCATCCCAATCCTATTTTTAAATTAAACACCACCACCCCAAAAATAAAATAAAATAAAAACCAAAAACAATCACAAAACCTCCCTCAAGCATATTGACTAGTTCTTTCCTTATGAAGATGAGGCTTGGCGAAAAAAAAAATATTAGTAAACAAATTGGAAATGAAAAAATTACATTGCAATCCAAGGAAAATATCACAGGAAAAACAGCCCATGCTAGGTCTTTCACGAGAGGCTGAAACCTTCTAACTTGTTTTGCCAGTATAGAAGAGTCCTTTTATAACTGTTAACCAACAAATGAAGCAAGGAATATCTCATCACCTCCCCATCCAAATCTCTCCAGGTTGAACACTACCCACACCAGAACAGATAAGCAGCACTCTTTATTGCTTGAAAACAACTTTCATGTGCCTCTCAAGTATGATTAAATTTATCAATAAAAAGCTCACTTTCCGTTATGCCATGCTACTATTGCTCCTGGGTGCATGCTCAGAAATAAGTACAGGTCCACTAGTGTGGCATAAGGGCGGCTAATACATCCCCACTGGGATCACCAGGGCAGGTATTTGCTCTGGCTCGCGTATGTGCAGCTGCAGCTCTCCCTTTGCTCTATGCACTGGCAGTTACACCCAGCCCTGCATAAATAAGATTCAACAGAATACGACTATAGTTAATAATGCCAGATTGGGTTTGGTTTGGGGTGTTGTTTTTTTTTCTTCTTGATAATTGATTCCAGATTTTGTATCTGTAGAAGATAACTGCAGTTTCCTATTCAGTATTACAGTCCAGGCAGCTAAGGGCGAAAACAGATGAGCTAAGAGATATTCTGTTGTAAGATAAACTAATGAAACATGATGAGCAGGAGTTACAAACCCCTGATACTCCCTCACAGCATACACCCTGGGTGTGTCCGTCACATCAGTCAGACCTGGCACTCCCTATGGTTGCCGTTCTCATTTGAAATTCAAGACCAAAATTGTTGTGGTTGGACAGAAATGAGGCAACAGAGACAGCCATATTCCATTTTCTCGCCTCACCCTTAGAAAATTTTGGAGCAATGACAGAGCTGTAGGAAGTTGGACATGAGTGCTCCTGAATACACTGGGCTAAGTTCCTTCTGGTGCATCCCAGCAGCAGAACACAGAAGGCATATTCAGACAGATCTCATATTCATTGTTTCTGTATATTCAGGCCTTGATTTTCAAATATCCAGAATCTCATTGAAGTCATACACCTGGCAGTTAGCACAGAACCTGCTCACAGTATGTTTCAGAGTAAACTGATGAGTCACTGAATCATCATGGTCCTTGGTATTGTTGTGCATTTCAAAAATCTCTTCCTGTTCATAAGAAAAAGCAAACAGGTTAGAGAGATGAATAAATATAACTGTTTGACCACAAATAAACCCATACCTACTTATCAAGTGCCTGTATTTCACTCTCCTTTTCAAAAGGAAACAGGCACCTCACAATATGGAGATTCAAATACACATTAAAAGATGACTGCTATGGTCCTTTAACACATTTTACATCAGAACAGTTAAATCGGTATCTACATAAGAATTCTAGTGACCAAGCTGAAAAAAATGCAACAGATTTGGAAATATGCTGACGTATTTGTATTGGAATAACCCAAAAAGCAGGCTAGTTAGTGCAAAAAAACCTAGGTTGAACCCTCCACCAACTTCAGATTGTTTCTGTGCACCACTATACTTTGTATAATTTTCATCCCCACTATGATTCAGGATTTTTTCCCTAATTCTGAGAAATCTCGCTCTTCTCCATTTAAGAGTAACCTAAAACGTGACCTTATTTTTTCTACACCCACATCACTATGATCATTCCACTGTATTACTGTAGATTTCCTACTTTCACATGCCTTTCTGCATCTCTCTGAAGGAACTTCATAGAGCAGTCTGTATTCCTATGGTATTTCATTGTTGCATCCTTATAAACAAATAGTAAGTAAGCACATCTGGGAAAAAAAGGACACATAGATTCCAAAGAAGTGGCAACAAGACATGCCTTTCACCAAAAAGAATGGTAAAATGCTTAAAAGTTACAGAATTCATTTAGAAAAGGAGACAATCTCTAAGGCATATAGACAAACTGGGTTTGGGGATACTAAAGGGGTGGAGTCTTCGTGTTTCGAGTCTTGAAGACCTTAAACACCATAAGGCTTTAGTTGTTTCAATCGGATACTCTTCAAAACTGTCAGTGAACCAACAGGTCCGTCTCGCCCCCAACCCCAGCACATGAGTAAATGTTTGAGTGTTTCAATGGTTACTACCAGACTCTAGCCCACAGATAAATAACCAGAAAAGCAAACATACAGCCCATCTGTAACAAAAACAAGCAAATAAAAAATTTGAATTGCAAGCGTACAAAAAGATGTTTCCATGAGAGGCAGGGGCATTCTATAACAAGGATACCACAGAGCAGCCCCTCACAAGAGGCCTAAAATTATCTTTTGCAATTGCTTGCCTTTGCACTTCAGATCCAAGATTTCTGAATCTATCCTAGAAATAAGTCTTGCCAAAATGGGACATCCAATGCAATGGCTTTATATGAAGGTGCATCTTAATCAAAAAAACCCACCCTGGAACTAGCACACATTTTCTACATGAAGTGCAAGGTGCCTTGACAGCAAGAACCTTACTGAAAAGAGGGAAGAATCAACAGTTTGAGAACTGCTGCATATGGAAAATGACAGAAAACACCTTTTTGTGGAAGGAGAGGGGAGGGAGATATCAAGCTGAGGACTATTTTAAACATCAAACAGGTTTTTTTTTCCATAAAAAGTACCGTATAAAACAGGTAATTTTGCCTACTACATGATGAATTAAAGATGTAATTACAAGTCTGCATCTCTGGCTTCCAAAATTATAACAATATATGGGAACCCAATATCCAGTATTACAAACTTAACACTTATGCACAAATCTATAAAATCTGGATTATGGAAACTTTTGCAATACCCAAGTTAAAACACTTCAGAGCTTTGCCTCAGTCACCTGTAAAAGACAGGTTCCAGAAACAATGTAAAGGTATGATTAAACCTTCTCAGTTATACACAGACAGGTTCTTTCATCCCGTAACCAAGGTTTGAAGCTGGGCTCGGACACCCACATCCAGTCACACAGGGGATGTGCTCTTTCTTATTACTTAAGTTTCAAAGTTTCTGAGCCCAACACATTTCATGAACTATTGCCTCTTTCCCCCCATAATATGTACTAATAGCTCCCTAGAAATACCAACAAAAAATGTACTGCCAAATTAAATACTATTCTCCAGCTTAACAGCTTCCTTTTTCTTGGAATACCTCTTGGCAGTTACAGTTAACATGATCGCATTTACACATCTCTGGAAGCTAGACAGGTTACTATTGTTTCTTTGAGCATCAAATCAATACAACTAGTTCCTCTTCTAAAATATATATACTGTTATTTTTCGATTTTAAATGAATTAGTGAAACCAATCAGTCTTTTATTTGTAGAAAATGAAGTTAGTTTTACTGTATAAACTTTTCTTCCCACAGGAATGAGAGAAAAATATGTTAAATGGCCGTTTCATTCAGTATTTCTACCTTCAACTCGACCATTAAAGCAGAGAACAGGAAGAGCAAGGATAACGTGCTATTCGAGAAGAATCTTTTTAAGTAGCTTTTGGTTCAAGGAGCTATTTCCTTCATTTATTCTATTTTTTAAAAATCCATGAAACAGGGCTGACACTCCAGCTAATCTATTTCTTTCAGATGTCAGTTCAGAAATAAGAGGCAAGATTTGCTTTCAACTTTGAGCTGCTCATCTTGCACATCCCCGAGAGAGGTTTGGCTATCACTCAAATCCATCCAGCTGCAACAAAGTGCCCCAACTCCCCCTTGACGTGCTGATGAAACCCAAGAAATGAACTATATAATCATAATGGCAAACACCAGCAGAAGGATATATGCATGCATAAATACAGCACATCATGATTCTCTCTTCTGGTGAGCTATAAAATCTCATATAACAAGTTATGCCACCTGACTCTCCAAAGGCAGTTTGCCTTCAACCGGTCAGATGGTAAATTAATGCTTTGTCATGCCATACCATGCAGATTGCCACAAAAAAAAACCAAAACCCACCATCCTCAAGATGATTTAAACAGTAAAGGGTAAAAGAGTTATGTCTGAATAGTCACAGAGCAATTGAGGAATGCGAATATAACGCTTAGGAACAGCAGCTTAAAATACAGGGTGTAGCACAGAGGTGTTCAGTTTTATTGTGAAGCATAGTACTTCTGGGTAGATTTCTGGAATAAAAGTATCAAAATGAATAAAAATTCCCTGTGGTCATGATTTTTAAGTACACATACTAAGAATTAAACACTATTAAATACTTCGATTAACATAGTGCGTAACAAATCAAATCAAAGTAGTGCCTACTTTGTATTAGGTGCAGCAAAAACAAAGCCAGTTCCTGAGATAATTACCTAAACTACTTGTCATACTGTGAGCATTAGGCAATTAATACTGAAACTGTGTTGTCTCTGCCAGAGGGAAAGATGACATACAGTTAAGGACGTACAAGTTCATTTTCTATTGTGCAATGCCTTGTTTGGATTGCTTGTTTCTATCTGATCTGCATAAATTCCGTAAAGTTATCACTTAACTATGCAATATACAAATCCCTGCACTTCAGTTGGTTTAAACTGGTGCAGTGAGAGCCCAGGAATTCACCATCTCCCTAGTAACACACACCTGATCCAGGAAAGACTCAGACGCAGGCACAGCAATGAAAGCAGGCAAAAAGCATTTTCTGGACGTGACTTCAAAACCTTACCCACTGGTGAAGGAAATCTGCTCCAGATGATCAAATTCACACCCTCTAGGTCTTAAGCCCCCTCCACTCCAGCATTGTCCAGAAATGTTTTGCACCAACCTAAGCCAAACTACTACACACATCCTTGCTTGATGATGGTAACAATCAAAATACACCAAGTTTATAATGACACCAGGAGCAGTGCTCCAAATGAAGTTACCTGGAGCTAACCTCAAGGCATCCTGACAGCAACCTCACCCGCCACACTGTGACTTGGAGCTCTTCAAGCACCACTGCCTGAATGCTGCAGGACAGTGCCATCCTCTGCCCTGGCTGCTAAGCATCCCTGCAGCTTCAGCTCACAGCCCAATTGCCATCCGTACCAGCGGCAGTCAGTGACCTCACTTTCCCTGAAGACAATCCCTGGATAAATACCGATAAATATTGCTTCTAACACTCACGCAGAATGTTCAAGTCCTTAATGTCTCGTGACTACACCTAAAGTTAATAGAAGGGGAGGGCAGGGAGGGAGACAGGAATTAGCAGTTTGTGGGCATCACAAGATCAAATGACACGCAACTTCTCATGCTGCCCAAAGGTGAATTTCTTCAAAGAATATAATAAAATAATATTTCCCCTGAAAAGAAAAGATGCTGCTGGACTGCAATGCATTCAATACATTCAACAGTCCTCAGAAGTGACAGCATCTTTGTCTACATACATAACTCAAAAAAGAACAGGAACAAGAAATCCAGAAAAAAGTTCAGATACTTCTGCTTTGTTGTTAAGAAGCAATACAGTCAAACAGCAGACTGCTCCTAAAATCCCTAGCAAAATAGATGATGCTAAGGCTTTTTAATATGCAAATATCTCACCTTTAATCAATTATAACAGATCTTCTAATCAAACTGTTCCAATACTGAAACTTTCAGCCTTTTTTTTCAAGAAACAAGAAAGATGTTCTTTCATCATCCAATTAACAGAACTGTTTTGTTAGGGTTTTTTTCTTAGAAAAGCAAAAAAATATTTTTTTTCCCCAACAACTGGTACACAATTTCTCAGCAAAGCTGCCTCAATTCCACTCTGTAATTCCAAGTCAAGCATGGGGTGTCTTTTTCCCCAAAAAAATAATACAGCAGAGTAGCTGTGAAAGGCAAGATATTCATTTTGACCACCGTTCACTAACTGTCAAGAGAACATTTAATGAATTAGTTCTGCAAATACATGAAAAAATGTTCTTTCAACTCCCATACTCTGAGTATTTACAACCCCCTAAAATCATCCCGAGGGCCAAATTACTTTACAAAATTATTAATCGAAAAATCCCAGTGAACCAATTTTTTTACCAATTTTATGTATGCAAGAATTATAAAGCACATTTCTCTCCCTTCTGCTGTAAGTAGCAGCTGTCCTATTTATCTTTCAGGCTTCTTACTCTACATGGGGACTGTTTACACACAAACTTTGATAGAAGTGGGAGAACGTATTTTTAAGAGGCTCAAAAAATAACAATTAAAAAAAAAAAAAAGGACCATGTGCTTCAACAGTTTAAGATGAGCATTAGACCATAACCTCTAAAGAGAGCTATATAACTTTCATACTGTTTTCATCTGATACTCTTAAACACTGTTGGTTAACTCAATTTAACTAGAGAAAGTCAGGTTACCCTCTGGGAAAATAACAGATTAGCCTGCACTAAAAAAAAAAAAAAAAAATTAACCTCACAAAAAAAAAAAAAAAAAAAAAAAAAAATAGTTTCTTTGAACTTTTAAGTATATATATTTCACCTGCACAAAGACTTCCCCTCCCCACTGCTAATCTCCTACACAGGCTCTATTGCCTGGCAAATAAGACATAAAAATAAAGCCCGTCAGTTATTTGGCCAAATGATAGTGTGTGTAACAAGCAAAGTACTAGTGAAATAGTTTAATAGCTGCATTGGTTTAACTAGTGAACTGCAGCAGTTTTCACATGCTACCTCAGAGTCACACAAAATACTCTGCTAACCCTAGTGCCATGAAGGCAGATGGTATTTCCTTGAATAAAATAGCAAATTTTACCAATATTCAGGTATTTGTGAACTGTAACAACTGAAACAAAGATTAACATCAGATCCCCGATCTTCCACACTCCCATCATGATAGAGAAGCGCAATTCTCTCCTCTTGCCATGGCTTCAACACTCATTTCTACCACCCTCTCTTGGAGAAGACATCAAAAAAAACCAGTATCAACCTGAATGAAACATCATCAGTTAAATCCACATCCCCACCCCTAAATGAAGTCAGATTAACTGAAGCCACATTAGCTAACAGTTTGTTATTGCCACAAGCTGCCACAAGTTTGACAGACATCCTTCTGAGCTACCTCTCTCCCAGCATAGCTGACCTCCACAGCATCAGCTCCAACACAGACTGAACACCTTGAGTCGGCAGGACTGCAGAAGGGGAGGTACTCGAGAAGTAATGGAAGGGGCTTCCAACTCTCTCATAATGGGGTTTCTTACTTACAGACAATATATATATATACACACACACTTCTCAGCCTCTGTAAAACTTGTAAAACTTGACTGACTCCACAAAGCACATAACCGCTACAAGGAAAAAAGAACCAACACATACAAATACAGTGCTCACAAACACTGGACTGAAAAAAGGCTTTATAAAAAAAAGTAAGCAGCAACGTTTTTCAAAGCAAAAAGTTAAAATTGCACAAGACCAACTTTCACAGGTTTTCTTTGACAGGTTATCTGCAAAATCAGACAGTTTCTGGCTTTCTTTTCAGAGGGCACAATCACAATGTTTCTCAGACTCTGCTGAGTCTCAGGCTTTTGTTCTAACAGTAACTTCAACTGAGTATTGCTCGAGGCTTGGAGTTTAAGAAAAAGAGGTTCATTTTTCAAAAGATGACAATATTAATATTATATTTCAATTTGAAAAAAATTGTCAAAAGGCAAATTAAAAAGAATTAATTTTCCAAGTGGGCCCAAGAAAGTTTCTAACAGAAAGAGGAAAAATTGTATGACTATTACCCACATTGCTCATTAGGGAAAGCTAATCTTTCCCTGTTAGCATCACATTTTTAAACCCCATCAAGCATTTTTTTTTCAAAAGCTTATTTTGCATTTTTTGGTACACATGAGTTTGGGCCTACGAAACTGCTATAGTTTACAAGGAAGCATGCCCTTCAGTGAAAACAATTACATTTTAAAAACTTATGACTTTTCATCATTGCACAAAAGTGTTAAATCTTCTGTTGCATCTTACAAGGTTTGTTTCCTGGTCATACAGTGCGGCCTCCAGACAGCACTACAGTGCAAACTGAAGTTCATGGTCTTGTATCACATAATTGATGCACACAGGAGTTCATTTTTCTCCTGCCACTTTATCAAACGTGCTGTTTATGTTGAACTTCATGGAGGGAGAAAAGCTCAAATATTCCAAAGCAAATTTTACCTTAAAGTCACTGAGACTGAACAATTTTCATGTGATACTGTGTTCTCTATCTGTTGTCTTACTTCTGATTAACTTGGATATATCTCATCTGAAAATAATGGCAACTCGTTTGATTTTAGTGTGGTATACAATTGTTTTGTTATGTTAACATCAGCTAGACTTAAGCAATATTGACTAAGTTAATGGACAAAATCCAACACTTAACTAACAGATACAATGCTGCAATTTAACTAAATAAAGCTTATATGAAAACTTTCTTGCTCTTGTTTCCCAGAAGAGGAGAAAAAAAAAAAAGCACTGAGCAAGGAAGCCAAGAATTACTAAGTAAATGAACAGGTTGATAAAGTATTTTAATTTCAGATAATTTATTACTGTTATAGTTTCAAAAAACAGCAAAAGCCAGGAAGAAAGTAGAAAGCTAACCCAATGAAATGATAAGTGATATAAACTTCTAATTGTCTCTTGGCCACCAGCCTCTGAACTTTGGCACCACTGACAATCGTACAATTTCTTGAAATATGAGTTGGTAATTACCACTGGTCTCTGTACACAACAGTTCCAACACATCAGCCAAATCTTTCATCAAGAATGAATATGCCTTTTGTTTTCTGTAATTACTGTAAACATTCTCCTGCCACTGACCAAGATTTACTTGCTACAGAAAACCTATATGTTTTCATAACAGAGTACTCTGCTTTTCAACTTCCCCAAGAGTAGACTGAGCCCACCACACTGAATGTACTAATTGCTAAGAAAAAGCAGTTCATGTCCTACTGCAACAAAGAATAAATTATAAATGGATTACAATGTACATCTACCCTGGAATCCTTTTTCACCTCCACCTGAAAGAAATCTATAACCGACTCTTAACCTGTTAACCATGCAGGCAAACAAGAATCCTAGCAGAAACACTCTGGTCTTGGTACTCTGTCACTAATATAATGGACAGTTTTTAAGGAAGGTTTAGAGTTACATCAAGACAAAAACCCTGTTGCTGCAGTTTCCCTGTTGTCACAATCTGAAAGAAAGATTCTGAACATAAAGCCCTCTTTACAACAGTTCAAGCCATACCTTTACCGGCTAGTTTACTTCCACTTTCCTCATACTTCTTTTTGTTGCATTTTCCATTTCATTTTTTGCAGTTACTTGAACATTCTTGTTTAACCATGCATATTTTCCTTGTTAAGAAGAATGTTTATTCCACATTCTATGTATTGGTATTTATACCTTTCTGCTTGTTCAGCATGTGTCTTACATCTTTTTTCATACAATAAAGGCCTGCAAAAATATTGCCAGATATATAAAACACAGTGGAGTCTTATCTTCTGAAAAAAAGTGCAATGCCATCTCTTCCAGCTAAATGGTGTCTCTTAAATGCCAAATTAATTTATAACAAATTTAAATGCTATTAACTCTCTTTCTTCAGAGAGCAGACATGCCTAAAATGCCAATGAAACATTTTCACACATGTACATAAGTCTAATGCTGTAGTTCAGATTATTGTGAACTAAATGACGCGGCCAAAATACAATTTCAAATTGCCTTGTGGTCTCTACTTCAACCACAACACGTTTAGATTACAGGATTTCTACACTTGCCCAAATCCCTCAGAGAAAGAGTCTTGGGAAACTGTGCCACTATAATGGAGCTGAACACTTCGCAGCTAAACCAAAATGTGCTTCACTTCAGACAAAGAAAACTTTTTATGTGCTAAGGAAGAAGATGAAGTGTTTGGGTGGGGCTTTTTTTAAAGACGTTCATACACTTGAGCTGCTTCATTTTTTCACCCACTACAAAGACATTGTTTAATACAGTATAAAAAAATAACATTGCTGCATGTTTCCCAAAAACACAAAGGCAAATGTCTTGGAGAAAGTAAGAATTTGTTTGGTGGCAAAAAACTTAAGATTTAAAAAGATTAAAAGCAAGACCTTTGGGGAATAAGTTAATATTTCTACTAAAGCAATCTGTTCCTTCTCTCAAACTACACCATTGATAAAACTTCTGAAAAAGACAGTTTCCTGTTTGTCACAAGCCTCCCATGGGTTAGCTCCTATAAAAACGATGATTGTCCATTATTAGTTTTTCATTATATTCCAGTGTTACTAATGACAAAAAAATGCTAGCACGCACACAAGTGCTTTCTAACCACCTGCATTCAGCTGAAAAACCATGCGTTATTTCTCTTGCCAACGTCTTGCCGAGGGAAGTACTCCGTGGACAGCATCTTGGTAGCTAACCTTCTAACCTCCCCCACTAGCTTCTGCCTCCAGCATGTTTTTTTGTACATCCTGGGTTCCCTTCTTTTTAAAGACAAAAAAAAAAAATTACAAACACAAGTTCTTCAAGAAGAATTCAATCTAGTGCTGTTATTTCAGATGCCACACTTCACTGCCCTGTGGCAGGTGGCAGAGCAGCCACCTACATGTCTCTGCTGGCCATCCTCTGCAGTGCAATACACTTGACACTCCCAAGCACATCTTTCCATCACACCTCCATGAAATTTCCTACCAAATCCCAGGCCAGATTCTGTCATCCACAGTTGCCAGGGTTACTTCCTCAGATGAACCTGGCTCAGAAACAACTCGTCTGTTGCAAAAAGAGCTGGGTGTATGGTTGAAGGGTAAAGTGACTAAAAACAACATCCACTCAGTTGTAAAATTAGAGGGGTGGAGTGCTGCTCTATAGTAGTATGAAGTCAGCAACTAGTACTGAAAAGGCTGCTACCAAACAATTTCACCAGTTACTGGTGTCTTTAAAAAAACAAAGAGGCAGCAAGGGGGCAAAGCAGCAGCAAGTTTTCATGGACTGAGTTGCTTTTACCAACATTTGTAGGTGGTATACAGCAGAACACAGCAGAAACAGCTGTGAAAACCAACCAAACTGCATACATATGGCCCTACACTTTTTCTTCCTCCTATTTTTAAAAGGCAGATATGCTTCTCTTTTTTTTTTTATTGATTTGGAGGAGCTACAGATTAAGGGGAAGCAGCAGCAGAAGTGATGTTTAAATGCATTTGAAAAAGAACAAAGCCTTAAGTTTTCACCATGCTGCAAGAATTACCTTGCCAATTTTTCTCCTCCTACCCTCTATTATTCTGTGTGATATAATCACATATTACAATACAGTCGTTAATCAAAAGCTTCTCAAAGCTTTTCACAAACATCTAGTTAGACCTTCTAAAAGAAATAGCAGTTTTCCATCTTTCCAAACAAAGAAGATTCCCAGACAGGGACCTGATCCAAGACAATGTCAATGTCTCAACTAGATCCTGTATTACCCATTCCTCACTGCTGTGCTGCCCAGAACTCACCTGGGTGTTCTTTCTGATCTCCCTCGGAGAGCTTTAAAAGCACTTACTATATACATTTAAACATACACTTTAAGATTACTTACCACACCAATCTAACTGCAGAGAAACTGTTCTTCAAATAAGCTGCAGGGTTTTCTTTGTATAAGGACCAAAGCATATTAAACAAAGCATCATAATTACATCTGAACAACAGGTGCTGCTAAAAAACAGCCTGGCTAAAATATGCTCCTGAGCCCAGCAATGCACATTAAGATTTGTAGCATCATGTTAATCTTTCAGCCCCTTCCTCTCCTTGAAAGTACAACAAAACGAAGATGTGCCTCGACATCAAACATAAATGCAGGGTCCACGTCAGCAACATTGTGATGAACGTTTGCAATCTTTAAAGCCCCTTCCAACCCAAACCATTCTAGGAACCATTCTAATATCAATCAATTAGCACTACATAAAACAAATAATTGGGAACATCATTTATGTGAAAGTAGAAGAAAAAGATTGTATTTTGAAAACAATACACTTTGCTGTCTTCCTTAGACATGTCAGGAAAAAAACAAGTCATGCTTAGACAAAAGCAACCTTGGCTGTCATGCTGTACCTTACAGAGCAGGCACCGGAAGGAGAACCTACTCAAAGGCAAAAAGGAAAGGAAAAAAATAACCAAACCTCACTCTGCAAATACAGGACCCAGGCAAACTTGTTTTGTAAGTGGTCAGTCTTGCTGGAAATATCAATATTCCCAAACCACTTGCTTACATTCAAGGGTGACAGGAGTGAGACTAACTTACTGAGGGCAAAATGAGCCAGGCAGGTTGGGCAAAGGGCCAAGCCAGCCTCAGACTATCTTGGACAGGCCACACTTGCACAACCCCTGCAGCTGAAACTGGGAAAACAGGGAGGGAGAATTATTTAGTGGTGGTAAGCAGAGGGGCTTTTTTGAAGACACCTTCAGTCTGTATCAATATGGTGTTGAGAATGGGAGAAGCCATACTGCAATGGCATGCACCAACAGGCATAGACATTTTTCTCATCAGCACAAAGGTCTAAGATGAGGAATTGTAGGGTAATGCTAATGGAAGTATCCAACACTTTAAACCACATCATCACTCCCGCCTTCATAGAATTTTCTCAAGACAGGCAGAAGTAGTCTCTAATAAAGCTCTGTATAGACAAACTCTCCTTTTCCCCATTCTACAATGTTTTATGCTTTAAAAAGAACCACATGCCTAAATGTAATTTACCAGATATGAAACTTAAAATTAAAAGGCAACACCCTTTTCTTTATGGTGACATGAAAAAGAAGGTGAAAAAAATTAATAAAACTTCAAAAAGGCATAATAATGTTTTCAACATTCATTACACTATAGTCCAAGCTACTATTAAACAGCTAGCAATGCAACAGAAGACACAATACACCAGCTTAAAGTTTAGAAATACTTTTTATAATAAATAAAAAAGCAGTTAAAACATGGTAAGACATGAGGAACCCAAGGAAACAAGAAATGTTTATGAACATGAGCATCTCGGAACAAGCCTAAGCATCCAATCCTTATTTCATCCTCTCTGCTCCTTATTTATTTGCACGTAGAGTCTCACAATATGCTAAAAAATACAATCTTTCAATTATGAGTGAGCTATTACACAAAGGCAAATCTCTTGCCTCCAGTTCCAAAGCAGGTAGTAGCTCTGTCTATTATTAACAAGATTAAAAAAAAAAAAAAAACAAACACAAAAAACCAAAACACCAACACACAAGGTGTTGGTGCCCTTCCACACCAACACAAAGGCCAGATAACCCTGGCTATAACCCTGGCTATAGCCCTGTCTGTCCCATGCCATCCAAAAGTCATTTTAGTCTTTTTAGATTCATGACAAACCAAAACCCTAAACTGGTTTAGATCCTCCCAAACTGAGAGACAAAACTGTGAATTCCAAATGCAACAGTGCATTCAACACCAGTGACTGAGCACATTTCATTGCCAATTTTTCAGATAGGATAAGAATACATCATATCCAATCATCCAATTATAAGCACGTGAACATCTGCATCACCTTCACAGCACTCACATCTACACTCTGGAAAATTATTTTTCGCATATTCATTTAGATATCATCCCTATCTTTTCTATTTCTAGTATAACGTGCTACTCTATCAACCACAAGATTTCATTATGTGGAGGGCTGGACAAACAAACTTTAGCAATTTATTCTAGAAGAAGTAATTTTATATTTCATAAATGAATATGAACATTAAGGGAGACTAAGTCAAGTTCTATTTCATAATTACTCGTTTCTATGAACATGTGTTGACATTTTTCAGCATATGGCCATTTTTTCTAACGCAGAATCTAAGTTAAATTTCATGTAAGTGACTTAAACTGTTTCCCAGCAGTCATGCTTTACTCTTATCTCTACCAGACACAAGACTACAAGATTTCCTGATAACCACCCACCTGGAAGCAAGGTATAGAGAAACCAACAGAAACAGAGACATTTCTGCCATTCTAACTTTCCAAACAAGCACATTTGGTGCTTAAAGGAAGCTCTACTGAATAGCATGATCACTTCTGGTTTTTAAAGTGCAAAAGGAAGGAGGAGGATGCACATCCAATATTACTACAACAGTCGCACCTCCCTGTCCCAGTCACACAGAGGCCCTACACAAGAGCCTTCTTCCCTTGACAGCACTCATATGCTGCAACTTTTTGTATGCTTTCCACCTTTCTTTCCACAGCTGATGCACGCCCATTCTAAATACACATACTCCCCTTGTCTAACACACTGCTCATTTCAGGATTATATGTGCTAACTTCTTGTTTACTTCTAGTTTTAACCTAGATGTCATTTCAAACCATCTGTAATAAGGAATAGTCCGATAACTCACTATCATCAAAGTGAACGTGGCAAATATTAAACGGAATAGTATTCACAAAATTAATGAGAAAGTATGGCAATCCACAAATGTAAACAAATACAGGACATCCTTTCCATAAGGAAGCCATGGAACAAACAAGTTACACAATGCATTTTATAAAAAGCAACATCTAGTATTTAGTGAAGGCACAATACAGTAATCTTTTATGGAGGTATAGCAAGCAAACAAAATACCAAACAGGAATATAAAGAAAATAATGAATTAAATACACAGAAAATGCTGTGTGCCTTTCAAAAGCAATTACAATTTTGATACAACCCTTTTACATGACTTTTACTTGAATACGTTGCCTCAAAAATACACTGTAATCAGCACAAAAAAATAGATCTCCTTTGTGCTGACATGCTGTGCTTATCACTAGTTTAAAATGAAAAAAGAATTTTTTACTTTAAGTTAATTGCACAGGACCTATCAGCCAATATAGTGTTTTCTTCTCTTATGATGTTTTTGTTTGTTTTTGTTTTTTTAATCAAAAAAATAAAGCAGCCTATCATAGTTCTCTGCATTCTGGAAATAATGAGATACAGAAAGGAAGCTGATGCAAAAAAACTGCAGAAAATAGCTCAGATTGTTTTTATAAAGGAGAAAAAGGAAGGAAGGAAGAGAGCTATTCAGAAAACGGAAGCTTTTCTAAAAAGATTTCACAACACAGTTAAACTAATTAGGCTTAATTTTCATATAGTTAGATTATTATATTATATTAAGAAGATATGCAAAAGCAGCAAAATACTGAACATTCACTACTGCATTAGGACCACCCAATACTGTACTGGTTGGCAGAAGATGCTGTGTCTCTGCCACACAATCTCATCCCACCCATGTGTCCACACTAGTACCTGCTAAGCAACAAGTTGTACCACTTACTTGGCTGCTCTGGCTGAGAAGCTCCCCCCACAGCTCTNAAAAAAAAAAAAAGAAGTCTGTGCAGATCCATCCATGACCTGATGTGTTTCGCTGTCTGTGCAACAATCTATTCATAGCACTGCAACAAAGACAAGCAAAATGCTTCAGCAGAAAGAGATCATATCGCAGCAGTGCAATTTTACGTCTCACCTCATCACAAAGTCTCACTGCACATGTGGGATTCCTGTTTCACCTTTGGCTAAAACCAAAACTAAACAGAATATTGTTCAAGTGAGTGCTCTCCTTTTGAACACTATGCATGGTTAGAGGAGGGTCTGGAATCAATCAGTTCTCTAACCTACCACAAAGATCAAATCTCATTTTCAACACAGCTATTAAACCTAATTTTAGGACTCTTCACCAAATTTTAGCTAAATTACTTTTTTGCTCATTGTTTCAGAACAATGCATTTCCACTAGGGAAATCAGAACCTGTATTAGAAAACTATGTAGTAGGAAATGGGATATTTAATGAAAAAACATTACGTTCTCAGACATTTCAAATCCCATTGCATTCATGAAATAATTTACGTGACTTGCCCTTGACCCCATCTTCTGTGCTCGCAAACTGAAAGTGTCTTATACAGCTACCACAAAACACGACGACTGTAGTATTATTCCCTCCTGAGGTAGCAAACCAAATGCTGAACTGCAAGGTATTTAGTAACTCTAAAATTCTGCTTAAGGACAGCAGTCAAACAGTTTACCAGAACTAGATAATATCAACTTCTGAAGTTTCCTGCCTACTCGGCACAACTGAAATGCTTAATCTTGTTTTATTTTTGAAAGAAATCAACCACAAAGTTCAAAATGTAACATCAAGCAACTGCTGCTTTGTTTTTCAGCAATTTCTATGCTGAAAGACTAACTTATTTAATATTTTTTTAAAAAGAGTAACAGATGCAGTATTGTTGTTCTTTCCTTCCACTTTTTGCAGCCTAATCCTGGAATCAAAGTTTCATCCAAAGGATGGCATTCATGCCACCAGCCCACATACACTTTTTGGCAGGCTACAAAGAAGTCAGTGCTCCTCACAAAGCAGCTCTGTGCTACATGGTGATCGATGCCAGTAAAATAGTACCCCAAAGTGAAGCCTAGTACACATAAAACATATGAAAGCATCAGAATCCATACTCTGAAAATTCATTTCTCTTGATGAATAATAAAGTCCTCAATGGCTTTGTAACTCAAAAGAAAAAAAAAAATTCAAAAAAAATCAGAGTTTTTGTCACTCCACATTTCATTTTTAACTGGGGGGGTGTGGGGTGGAGAAAAAACCCAACAAAAAGAAAACACCAAACCCCACTGAAGAATGGAGAAAACACAAGAATCCCTCGTGGAGGGCCTGAACAAAAATGGACTGAGGATTCCAATGCAAGATATTTCTCTCTCACACGCCTTTAAGTAATCATTGCTTTCAAAGCTCTGGATCTACCCTTTGACACTGGAAACAGATGAGAAATTGTATCTTGAGAAGAATGAAAGACTGGTCCATAAAAAGAACAGCAGCACCAGAGGTCTGTGCATTTTGTTTTTCTCTTGCAAACACATAGTAAGTGATAAAAGTTTTCAGCTCAGCTCATCTTTTGCAAAGTAGCATACTTCTGACAGGACCATTAAATGAAAAATGGTAAGAGACACACTGTCCTCTATTTCTCAATTCCTCAAAACCTAATTCCCTGAACACATCCATGCAGCTGCAAGCTAAATTCATTGCTCAAGCTATTAGGTGGACTTTACTACTCAGATTTCTATAAGCAGATACTATTTTCAGGAACTAATGGACTTGTTCGATGAAATAGACTCATTAACCAGATATGAGAGTAAATAACCTGTATCAGTACAGTACACAGTAACTCTTTTCTAAAGACAGAAGCACTCTGAAATATGCATATACACGCATATAAAATACATGAATGCTTAAAATAATACACATTTTTTAATAGTGTAGAAGCTCACCGTCGTAGAATAATATTTAGTCCATGAACCAAGTTCTCACCTTGTTTTGCATTACTAATTTGCTATTTTAAATCTATACCTGTTTTTTATGCATCTATAAGCTATTTGAACCTGGATCAAACTAATTGGCTCCAAAAGATTTTCTACCTCTACTCTACACTCCAAAGTAAATAAAATTATCATGCAAAGAGGAGGCAGGCAGTCATAAACCAGAGGAGTAAATACAAGCAAAAAGCACACGTTCATGGTCTTCAAGGTTGTACAAAACAGTCTTCCCATAATCCACGTAGAATTCTCATCAATTCGAACTTCCTTGTGTAACTATCAGTTTATTTGCACATAATTATGCTGTGTCAGCAAGTGGCCTTAAGAGGTCATTAACACCCTATTTTGTGAGATCACATTTCTGTTTATGGGTTGTATTTTTTTAAAAAGTAAGTTATTTTTAATAAAAGGCAACAATTAACTTATATTTTGCCAAATACAAATTCAGACATTAATCAGAGCGAATGTACAACTGTAAATAAAAACTGCTGTAACAAACCATTCAATTATTTGCATAGTCAAGATTAAAAGATACGTTTGGAACTTCTCCCTCAGAAATGAGAAAAATGTTTTGTGAGCCCATTAGGTTACAAATGTTTCAAAGTTTCAAAAAAAAAAAAAAAAAACAAACACCACACACAACAAAGAACAACAAAACTTACCTAACCCAGAAATGGTCTGAAAAATGAAACAAGCCTAAATTGGAATTCGTATTACTAGTACTGATCTCAACATAATTTGTTATGGAGTACAGCAAAAATACCAAGTGAAATAATTTCTGGCAGCATAGCACCATTCTACGTTAATTGGTCATGGCAACTACGTTTTGCTTTTAAATCCATCTGATAATGAAACCTGTCCATAAAACTGAGAACACGACACTTATTTTCTTAAGAAGCCAGGAGGCCTTAGTACACTATACAGATGAGATCTTGAAATATGAAACAGACCTCATCCTGACTATTGGTGAAGAAGAAGAGTCATATATGCTTAGCAGGCTTCAGGTTTTATGATTTTTATGTGTTTATAAATTTTTTTTCTAAGTGAACTACTTCAAAAATGTTTTGGGAAGAAACATTATTTTCTATATCACCAGAATCTAACAAGCTATCCCTAAAATTTAATATGTAGTTTTAGAAGATATCCTTATACTAAATCTTTCATCCTCACTACCCAACTGCAACCTGCCAAGGGAAGTTCAGAAATAGAACCACTAATTAAATAAATGCACTGTTCTGCACCAGGCAGCCCAGAGACCACTGCAATGCTAAAATCCATGTAGTGTCAACTCCCACGATCATGTACCTAGTGAGGCTTGACCTCATCCACAATTAAACTGTACATATGCTCTATTTGTTTTCCTGAATGTGATGGCCCGGATTATCAGAGTTCGTTTCAAAATATTAACTAATAAACTAATGCCTTCCTCATCTACAAAAAGCTTGCTAAAATTTCTTTACTGGCATATAAAACTTCATATGCTAAGAAAAGTCATCTTGAGTATTGCTTCAAAATCAGAAAATTGTTTTATTATAGCCTATTACACACAGTATAACATGGCATACTCAGATAATACTTCTGTTTTTAAAACTCAGATTATTGTAAAAGTATAATGGAAATATAACTACTTAAATTACATTAAGCTAATTGCAACAAAGAGGAATACATTGCAGTTGTTCTTTTATCAGTGAAGAGCCACTACACAACTATGGTTTTAATTATTTGTAATGTAGGTTACACACATCACACTGACTACTTCCTCCCTGAACATTTAACCAAAAAAAAATTAAAAATCAATAGCAGAAAGTAGAACTGCTCTTTATAGCAGGGGAGAATGTATGGAGTTTTTTGCAAACAAAAATACAGCAAATATTCATCAATGAGCAGAGCTTTACTCAAAATCCAGGCATAGCCAGTAACTTCCTAAATTTTGTTTTCTCCTAGATTATGCAAAGTTGCTCGGTTTCAACAAATAATTGCAGCCAGGTAATTTGGAGGAACCATTTTGCATCCCAGTAACTTCCTGGGTGAAGCAGTTAATTCACAGATTATTTCAGTACCTTATGGTCAGCTTGCATTTTATGTTTAGTCTGCGGTTTACATGTCACCTCCCTACACACAAGTTGTCATTGCTGATTAGCATCAGCAGAGCAAGTCAGTGGCAACAAATATCTTACAAGAACCATATAAGCATCAATTTCAAAATAAAAGATAATTAAATATTAGCTCTTGTGTACTTATGTAAGTTGAACTGCAAAAGCTTTTTGGAGGGTTGTTTCCAGGTTTTGTGGTTGGGTTTTTTTAATTTTTTTTTTTTCCATTCACTTTCATAATACTAGAATATTCAAGTATTGTGGGTAAAAGAAATACCATGGGAACCTATAGAACAATGAAAGAAACACTATTATAGTACAAAGACCTACTTATTGTATTACTGAGCAATAACTATGTTTGGAAGCACATCTTGAGAGAACAACACTTATCTGTGTTCTCCATCAGGCAGTATTTTCTAGCTATAAAAGTAGATATAAATAAAAGACTAGATGCTTTGGTAGAAAGCAAGACAGCCACTGACTGCAAAAAAATAAAAATCATTCGAGTACAACTAAAAGCAGTAAGTGTCCTTATGTTATTCCTATGATTTCATGCCCAAGAACAGGTCAGAAAAGAAGATTTTCTCTTTGTGGATACCAACATGAAACTTTGGAGGATTCATTTGATTTATCATGTATTCATGTAATTTTCTTCTGCCATACTAAAGAACAAATTTATCTCAGAAGTAAGTATTGCAGAGCATCATACTGTACTTGCAATTAATTTTCAAAGGCAAAATGAAGTTACACATAACATTATCATCCATGAAACACTAATTACATTAGGATTATTATGTGATTTTTAGAACATCATCCTAGAATTAACATATATCACTTGAGACACTATCAGAAACAAGTTAATTCATGTACTACTTCACAAGTATTATATTTGGCATTTTATAACCCCAGGGACAAGCCAGCAGAGATTTCCCTTTTTTGTATGTTATCTAGAAGTCTCAGAGAAAGACTTCTAAAGGCAAACAGACTAGAATTATTGTCTTCCCCTTGCTAGTTGAATGTAACATGATGCCTCTCAGATATCCTCAAAATCTACTGCAAATGAGCATTTCACATTACCATACTGACTCTCAAAACATGCGTATTAGCCACAGCTCTGACCATCAACCAGCTTCTGGGCTACCGACAGTCTAAAATACATCCATGTATTTGCATTATATTGATTTCCCCAGCCTGTGAGGAGGGAAGTACACCTGGGAGACTCCCCCACCACCTGAGCACAGGGAACAGGCATAACCAGCTGCCTCAGCTGTGTCCCAGTACTACTTGCAGTTAAACCTAACTGCAGTTGCATATTCTATTCAACAGTTTAACGAGTTCAAACAAAAGGACCTGTTAAGTAAAGCTGAGATTTACAGTACTTGTTCCTTTCAGAAACTTCATTAAATCAGCTCCTTATTAAGCAGCAGCCATGAGGAACTATTTACAATATATTAAAAATGCACCTTCCTAAGTGTAGCAAACAAGGCAGGGTGCGGTTGCCTCACAATTGGCAGGGAACGTGTGTCTTACAAACATTTCCAGTTCTGCTGTGAAGCAGCTTGGGTTTAAGGCAGCACAACGCAACAGGTTAAAACGTATTCAGAGTTATCTCATGCCATTGCCACAACCACAAGGTGTGCCTTTTGGCTCTGCCAGAGACACTCTATTATTCTTCTTACTTCGCTCACCTGTTCAAAGGAAAACATCATCATTTATTTACAATAATGTATATAGTAACGCACTCAGACTTCCATGACGAGAAGTCCTACCAATTAGGGTTTATTCAAGGAGACAATTAAAAAAAGTATTCAATGTAATACATCTGAAAAGTTCAGGAGTATACATGGAAGCTTAGGAAGACAGCAAGATCTCTCATTGGAGGGCCTTAAAGAAACCAAATTCTAATAAAATGTCAGTGCAACAAATTACCTGAAAATTATAATCCATCAAGAAATACAAAGTGGGAGAAAAGCAGAAGATTTTTTTTTTTTAATGGTGACCAAGGAGCAAAGAAGAAAAGAGGCTGATGCACTGATAACTCTTCTCAGGGATCTACACTTGGACCTATGCTCATAAAGTGCCAGATACAGAACCTTCTGCAAGCTTTGCAAAACCAATACATTCAAGATTCAGATTCAAAATTAGTCAGAATAATCTAGTCTGAAAGTCAGTGTGGATAGCTACACAAGCTTTGCATAGTGATGGGCTGATTGTGAAATAAAGCATTAGATGAAATCCATTGGCAATAAATGCAATAGGAAGCAATAAGTAAGTGAATCTAAATATTAACAGGTTTCAAATTTGTCGTTAACCCTTCAGAAAATATCAGCTTCACACCATCAAAAGTCAAGTGAAAAGAATCGAGATATTTTAGAAAGGAAAACAAAACAGAAACCATCAACACATACAATTGCTACAGTTCTTCTTGACCACTGCTTGTCACTCACATTGTTCAAAAAGATAATACAGAAAGTTACAAACAATCAGATACAGCACAGCTCCCATACAAACAAAATAATGGACAATTACAGCCTTGGAGGGATTAAAGAAAAAAAAAAAAAAAAGACAGCTAAAATCATGAACACAAAACAAGACATTATCCATGATATACAAAGATTGATGAAATCTCATTAAGATAACCAGAGTTTAACAAGAAATTTAAAAGCTGTTTTCTTCTCTGCAATATATGTTGTCCTGTGGTCACAATTAAGGTCAGAATTACAGTTTGAATCAAAAAGTGAACCCACTGCAGATCAAGCACTTTTTAATAAAACACCCCAAATGTGTCATCTCCAGTGCTGATCGTCCTGAAACAAGTAGAACACAGTAAAAATAACTTATTTTAACTTTTTTTCCCTCCTCATATTAAAAGAAAAGTGGGAGACAAGAAGCTGTCAGGTATAGTTTTAGCATTATTTAAGGCTTAGATTTAATAATCCCCAAAACACGATACACATAAAATTTAACAAGCATTTAAGTGTCTCTCAGATAACAAGAAGCATTGTTCTCTCGTTTTTCAGTATATATCCTATTTGTCATCTCCTGAATGCTACTAGAATTTTCTCTTATTAAATAAAAGTTTTCTAGCTACCATTTGGGGCAGGGGAGGGGTGTGGAATGTCACAAGAGTCACAAATCACCTGGAACTACAGACTAGCAATCAAAGCTGAACATGCTTCATATTAAGGAACATTTACACAACCTGAAGCAAATCTCACACATTCCTGGATCATCAGAAAATTAATATTAGGTTGAACGATGCATATAATGAGAAAAAACAAAACAAAACAAAAAACAACCCAAACAAAACAACCAAAACCCAGAATTTTTTAAAATAAAGCCTGGGATCCTAACAAGAAGTGATATTTTTTTCATGCACCAAATTTTCAACCACTCAAGGCTTACATTCAACCCTTATAAACATATCTGATTTGTAAAGCACATAATTTAAGATTATGCAATTGTGCTATGGCTGCCCCAAAACATTATGTGCTGAAAGCGTCACAGTGTTTACGATCAAAGCTTGCCAAACAGTCATTCTATCAAAACCACAACTCAACCACTACTTGAGCTAAACTTGTTCGAACTAGACTGAAAAACAGATGTGAAGTATTATGTTCATACTAAATTGCAAAATAAATGCCATGAAAACAAAAACAACACACCTGTTGGAATGCATCCACAGGAACATTCTGCCATGCCCAGAGCCAGCAGTGATACCTATGCCTTCATAATACAGATTTGAAAAAGGAGAGAGAAAAGCAGAACAGTACGTTTCATTACAGGAACACACAGAAAATTCTCAAACACCTCAGACCACCAATATTGTTTAGGTGGGTTGTTTTATTTTCCCCTCTCTCAGAATGGCACTGGGAACCAAGGAGTCTATCACCTATAGATTTCAAGTAAAGCTTAAGATTATTCTCATCCAATGGCTGTATATTGCGTAAAGAAAGAGACTGTCTCATCACAGTTTCTTGCAACAAAAAATGACCCACTGCAGCCTCAATTAACATCTTCATCGCTGAAAGAATAAATAAATAAAAAAAAAAACTAAAAAAAAACACCAAAAAACCCCCAAACAACCAACAACACACCACATAGGGAAGAGACCCAGAAGCAAACCCAGCCAACAGCACAAAGCCAGGACTCTGTAAAACGTCACCACCAGTGAAACAGGCTAGTCACAACCCAGTTTCAGGCATATATCTGACTCATAAGGCACCCTAGTTCATTAAGTATATTACACTGTGAGTCCCTTTTGTAGGCTGTCAAACAGATTTGTGGCTCTGAATTCTCTCAGAATGAGACAGCAGCTGCACGCACACACACAAAGTTGCATTTGCTATGACCTATGTTCTTTTTGTTGTTTCACAAATAAAAGTTATACTGGATTTGAGATTTTCAGATAGGGAATTTCCTTTTCCAGTTTGCTTTTAAAAAATATATTAAATAGCTTTGCTGGTCTTTCAGAGAAGGCAACATGTAAAAGACCCAGAAACACCTAAAGTTACCACACTATTTTTAAGATGTGGTTTGATGAGCAAGTCTTTTGGTGCAGCTTCTTGCCTCTCCACTGCCTTCACAATTGAGCAAGCACATATAAGGTGGAGGAGGGTAGAGAGACAACAAAGTGACTCGATGACTTGTGCAGCAGTGATATACCCAGGAGAGAGGCCCAAAAGCAAAACCCAGCCAACAGCACAAAGCCAGGACTCTGTAAAATGTCACTGCCAGTGAAATAGGCCAGTCACAACACAGTTTCAGGTATAGATCTGACTCATAAGGTGCCCTAGTTCATCACTAAGTATACTACACTGTGAATCCCTTTCCTAGGCTGTCAAACAAATTTGGGATATGCGTCTCAAAAACCAAACTGCAACGGGAGCAAATTAAATCCTGGTCTACAAAAACTGCACTTAAGCAAATTTCAGTCTTATAGGTGCATATATGAGCTTAGAGCTTTCAAATAAAAAACCCTAAATTATATTGTCTTAACCTTTCATTGCTCCATTGGGCACATAAGATTGGCTCACTATCATTCAGAAAAGAGGGCTATTTGGCACACAAGAAATTAACAAGGGCTATCTCTATGTAGTTTGGATCAGGTAACTAAGAAGTTAGGTATCTAAGAAGTTCTGAAAATTCACAAAATGCCTTTCTATCAAAATCAGCCCAAACTGCAATTAAAGACAAAAGCATAAACCATCTTAGAGAAAAATAACTGAACTCATTACACTGAAGAGCCTAAGTAGTCCTCAAAAGAAGGCCAAGGGATAGAAAATTACTGACAATGTTAATTTCTTATCTTTAAGGAGCAAAGAGGACCTAAACTATCATGAGATTGTCTGTACCACACTGTATGTTAAAACCACCTTTACTCTTCTCTCAGCTGACTTGTTTTAGGAACAATGAAAAAAAAATCCACCTGCATACAAGCATACTACTTTCCCCTGCTCCATCATGTCAAGCACAGAAACTCTTCACATTCAAAAAGAAAAATTAAGCCAAATCTCTATTAGCATTGCATAGCAGCAATTACATTATCTTCACAAGAAATAAAAGAGCTTTGAAGTGTAAAGTCACTGTACCAAATTACTAAGTCGATTTTGCCATAGGATGATCCTTCCTGTTCACCAAGAACTACAATGGAAAAAAAAAAAAATTGTTCTTTTGCAAGAACAAAAGGTCAGAAACTGTTAAAATTAATCACCTGCAGCTATGAAGCTAAAGAAGTCATGAGAAGTACCATAGAAAAATCTAGACATGGTTTAGCTTTACACTATGGAATAGATCTTGAAAATAAATAGGAGGTTTCATTCTCAGCTCACTTCTGGCTCAAGCTTCTTCACAACATGAGCTTTTTACTGCCAAAAAATTATCAGGCAAAACTAATATCTGACAAGCGAAAAAAATAAAATTGTTTTTCAAATTCAAATGAAAGGCATTTTAGGGTATTTCAAACTCCAAGCAACTCTCTGAAGTTACTCCTCTGTTATACTTATGACCTCCATTTACCAAAATCAATTTAAAAAACACTCTGCTTCTTCCAGGTTTCATAGCCACATGGTACTTCACTTTAATATTAGAGTTCTAAACAAACAGATGCCAAAAATTTCACTTCCATTTCCTCAACAAGCTTACTGTTCTGCCACCATATATCTGTTCTATGGAAAGCACTCTATGTCTCACTCTATGTCTGCCAGTACCATTTTCCAGGTTTAAGTATTCAGGATGATCATATTTCACCTTACATTGGAACAGGGAAAGATTGAATTTGACTACTGTCTTTAGCCTTCATAATTTCCTTTGTTCTTTCCACTTACATAGCAGAAAGTGGCACATTCTGACTTACAATAACCAATTATCCACAAAAGGTTTATGCAAGACAAGTGAATTCTTACCCTGCTTATCAATTCCTTTAGATAGCTGTAGATTCACAAAAGTCTTCAGATTTTCATTCCTGTCAGAGTTAGTATCTGGTCGAGTCCAAAGAACAGTTTTCACCTACAAAATATATCAAACATTCAATTTTATGGCAATATCATCATGACGCAAACACATAAAAAACACCAACCCACATCTTTTGTCTCCCAACTATTAAATTTGTTCTCTTTTTTTATAAAAACCTTATCAAGAAAAAATTTAATCACAGTTGTAACCATATGAGCAATTCTAAGAGTGAACTGATAAACTGAATAAGACTACATGGCAAGTTCAATTATGGATGCACCATATGTTTCAATATTCCTTTAGGTATACAAAAGGAAACAATTTGTGCAATTTATTTAAAACACGAAAAGCCCTTTTTGGCAAGATCATCCTTTAGCTGAACGACCAGTTTAAACACTAGCCTGCTGAAAACATCACCCATTCGCATCCAACAGTAATAACAGTAACTTAACAAGCACAGGAGTAACAGGGCTATGAACTGCTTGGTTCTGCTACAGGAACAGATACTTTAAGATGGCAGGAGAACCTGCTAGATCCGTATCAGCAGATAGAAGGTTTGTGCTTGGTGGTTTCGGTTTATTTTTTTTTTTTATTAAGTTCCCTCTGATACTTAATGTGACCTTCACCAAAGGCTCTCAGCAACAGTACAGCAGTAGCCCTAGATGTACAGAGCTACTTCAAGTTTTGTAACCTCACAGTTCTTACTTTACACTCAACCAGAACCATGAGAAGTAAATTCTAAAGTGAAATGTTTATGTCCAAGCAAATGTATATAGCCAAGAAGCTTCTTAGATATAACATATATGAAAGTAATTCATTTTGTCCTACAGTACGAAAGTTACAAGCATTAATAATGTCTAGTTTCTGCCTCAATTTAAGAACACGGAACGTGATTATGCCTGGAACACATGTTCTAATATAATTTTTTATTTCTCCTTATTTCCAGGTTGGAATCTCTTCTTCCTCTCTTCACTGCATCCCTTCAGGAGATGCAGTGATTGGTACAGTCATACTATAGAACAGTATGCCAAATCAATAGCATTTCTTCTTAGTAAAGGCTCTCAACCAAAAGACAACCTGGGACAGGTCTAGAGTTCAACAGCAGTACATCACTTCTGCCCATTAATTTTGCTCTTCTTCCAGTGGTCATTAGCCAATGTTTCAATTAATTAGTGTTTGATCTATTTGCTTACTGAGGATATACTTACGCAAAGGGGAATTTAGCTTTTCAGAACATTCTCCATTTTATCTCCTATAAACACACAGACTAATCAAACTAGTACTCTGTATTATTTATTCTCTCACCAGTGAAAATAGAGAGAATTGTCAAAAAAGGACGAAACTCATTAATTGAAGCACAACTTTTCAAAAGACTCCACTTGGGGGAAAAAAAAATGAAAAAAAAAAAAAAAAAAAAGCAGTATCAGCATCACTGACTACCTGCCCACAGAACCTTATGCTGCCTTTGCAAAAAAAGCACTAGTGTCCTACTAGTGCCTTCCACTCCTCAGCGCTAAACCAATTCTCCTGTTTACTCAAGTAAATTTAGATCGGTCTGCCAAAGTCACAAGCAACTCCAAATACAAATTTCTGATCCAAGTGTAAGAAACTTTAAAAACAGGCATCCCTTCAGAGTTTCATGCACAATGTCCAGTTCTACCCAGGCTGATGCCTTACTTCTCGCCCAAGGGGTATGAGAGGCCAGGAGCCTCCGTTCTCCCTGGTGAGAGCACTGATTGTGTGTGCTGTCAGAGTGGGACACATCGAGCCTTCACAAGCACATTGGCATAGGACAAGCCACATTACCATGCTGTACAACTGCCAGAATTTTTTTTTTTCCTGGAAGCTTTTTGGGAGGTAGGCTGGTGTTTCAGGTGGGTTTTTTTTTGAGGGCTTGGTGGTTTTTTGAGGGTATGGAAATCAAAAACTGAAACAGATTTACACTTGTTAGATTATTTATTTGAATTTGACAGCTGGGAAGCTCGGGACTGAAGAGACACAAGGCTGTGTTCACCTTGGTTGCAGTTGCTTTAAAGCAGGTTTAGTTTCCATAATTAAACCTGCATTTGCTACATACCAAAATGCAAGTACAGCCAATGAGATCTTCAGATTCAGCCTTCTTAGCAAAAGCAAAAATGAGCCAACTTCCTAACTCACGTACTGCGATCAAGACATATACTAAATGTTTATCTGGCATAGACAACTACCCTAGAAGAAAACGATGACTGAAGCAGCTTTAGAGTAATTGCTACACATATGCAAGCCTCACTCTCCAATTCAGATTGACTACAGGTACAAGTCACAAATATTTTTAGCCACTCTGATATTTCGGCACTGAGAATACCCAGTTTTAACAGCAACAACATGTTTAATAATGCACTTAGTTGCAAATAAAGACAAATAATTCAAGTTTACCATACTGCAATTTTCTTCTGCTTACTCTGCTGTAGGTCATCCTACAAGGAATTCCAGACGCACCACAGCTCACACAAAGGAATCACACATCTAAAGTAACAAGTTTTATTTCCCCTTCTCTTATTTGAGTGTCCCAATCCCTCAGTCCTCCAAATACTATGTTTTGTGACATCTAGGACACCAGACAGGTATTCACCCCAAAACAGTAACATCTTTACAGCCTCTCATACAAAAGCCACCTTTATTTCATATAAATTAAAGCAGAGATTCCCCATACTAAAATACAGCATCGTTTTCCAAATAGATAATATTTAAAAGTCCTTTCAAACCCAATCATTCTATGATTCTATTACACATATAAAGCAAAAAGTAAGTTGGCTACAAGTTTGAGTTCAGTTGACCGACATCTGCTACAAACATTATTTCAACAGTAATGTTAGGAATCTGAGCAAAAAAACTGAAATCCATTAAAAAGAACCAGTTAGTACCACCATTAGCTATACTAACATCTTAGCTGATAAGCCTTTTTATTCAAGTGTTATTAAAGTGTTATTTTAGAAGATCCTGAATGCTGAAGTTTCTGCAATAAATATATTTAATAGTTTCAAACTTTAAAAAGTATGTAACCACAAACACCCAGATGTTTTGTTCTTCAGGTGACATGAAGAAAGCAAAGAGTGGGGAAGTCAGTGTTCACCTGAAGCTGATAAGAAGCAAACTAAGAAAAAACAACATAGACCTGCACTACTATGACAGTTTAAAAAGAATGGCCTAGACAAGGCCAATACAGACCACTCTCTCATGAACAATGCATGCTTTTATGAATTGTTTTAAAGTGGAAAGCCCTTATCTGTGACTACAGAAAGCAAGCTGCAGGTACATTAGAAAAATAAGTTTGTCCTGTACAGATGATAAAAAAACCCCAAACCTTCCTCATGGGAACAAAATAAACTCTAAAAGGTAGAAAACTGGAGTTAGCTAAAACTCCATGTGACAACCCACATAATTTCATGGCAGATTAAAAGAATCATTTAAATAATCCAAGAAGCATGAAGCCATTCAAATAGGCACCGTTTACATTTTTATCTTATCTGAGTCCACTGATCAAATTAACAGGAAAAAAAAAAAGTAACATTGGCAAGATATTAAGAGTGGCTCAATTAGACATAATTACGCCTGATAAATCTTTTCCCACGAGGTGAAAGGCAAAACAGCTGTGACAAGCACAGGCTGCAAACTCACTTGTCCTTACGTCCTGAAACACTACATGGTATCCTAAAAACAAAGCTAGTGATCCAACCTGCTGACAGCCCATGGCACAAGTGCAGTTGCCAAAATACACTGTTGTGCAGGTCCCAGCAAATTTTAGCTAAAGTTGCTCTTCAGCCAAAATCAAAGTCGCACAGCTGAGAACGTTACCATAGGAGAAGTCTGAATCTCAGCCAAGGGTCTGAATTCTGGATGCCCTGGACTCTGTGCCAGGACAGCTTCTATGGCAGCTACCTCCTGCTCTGGCACAACCACGCAGCCTGCTAGATGTCACAAGCAATATGGTAAAAGATACCAGCAGCAAGGACAAAGTGTCTTTTCTCACTGATCCACAGGGAAGATTAATCAGCCTGGACAAAAATAAATCCACTGTCTCTTCTCTGTTCCTCACCACCGATTTGTTCCCCTGCTCACTGTTTCTGAGAATGTCTGCTTTCACATTTCTCCCATAAGTTTTTCTTCTGACATGAGTTTTATTGATTTTAACGAGGACACATTAAAATCTGGTGCAAAGCGCATCCCCGCATGCAGCTCAAACAAACAGTAATTTGTAAATTTAAAGTTGACACTAAGAATAAAGCAAGTAGAAAACTATTTTTTCCACTCAAGGTCAGACAACTGTGATGGTTTGTTTGATGGCTGTCTTGAAGAAGTACAATACAATCCAATATAACATTCCACATGACATATCCAGTCCAATTTAGAAAAAAAAAAAACTAAACAACTTCAATGAGTGGAGAAATATATTGATTAAATTTGCAGCTGCATGAAACAAGTTTGGCTACAAATTAGAAAGTCTACTTTAAGCCAAAGTAAACAAGCCTTTCTGGAAACAATGATATGCTAAAAAAATTATTCCAAGGTTCCTCACACGTCTAAGAATAAAAATAGACATTTCTGAAAATACACTGTCTCAAGCTGTAGGGAAGATTAAGTTACAGTATTTGCCTTGCAGTGCTTGTCAGTGCTCTGCATAAACCCAGCAAGTGACAATTTTGCTCAGCACTGGTGAGATCTCAGCTGAACCAGTGTGTCCAGCTTTACACTGCCCTGGATCAGATGGACTAAAGCGAGTTCAGCAGAGACCACCAAGCAGTCAGCAGACTGAAGTACACCGGGAACAAGAACAGGTCAAGACACCAGGGTTTGCTACTCTGGAGAACACCTGAGGGATCATCTTGCTTTCTGCATCTACCTAAAGGAAGATTATAGCAAAGGAAAAGCTGAAGTCACTATTGTCGTACACCTCCGATTTCCAGTGGTCATGCTTTGAGTGTGAGGAGTTGGACCAGGCAACCTCCAGAGGTCCCTTTCAGCCTAAAATGAGTTCACAACTCTGTGGCTATCAACCAAAATTTTCCTTCCAATTTTTTATGGTGCTTTCTGATTACTCAAATTATTGAATTACTACAGCACAGTTATCTACAAAATACTGACTTTGTGTGGAAAGACTAAGGTTTCCAAATCCACCTCTGCAGCATCATATTTGATACAAAACAACCATAGCTTACAAATAAGCAGTAAGTTTTGCTGTAAATCTGTATTATGCTTTAGTTACTGTTAGAAGTGAAGTAGATGGAAGAATGAACAGCAAGGCACACAAAATACAAGTTCCCCTGAAGAAGTGCAGTCCAGGCTACAGTACTAAGCTTTTCTGAAGGTATGGAGATAAAATGGTAAATTGTCTCCTATGCATTTTTCCAACCTTTTTGTAAGATAAAAGATGTTGCACTTCCAGAAAAAAAAAAAAAAGAAGGAAAAAAACCAACCTCTAGCAGACTGACACATACATATGCATCAAAACTACCTTTTTAAATACCAGTTTCAGAGCTAAAGCATGTGTGTGTCAACCTTCCACAGGAAAGCTGGACATTTCTGAGCATACCTGCAGAAGGACTATGTCACCTGCTTCTGCAGGCCAGCAAAATATCAATGATACAGATGTTCCTTAAAAGCCTTTCAGAAAGCTTAACACATTAGATAAGCACTGTATCGGACTAGTAGATCCAAAAGTGAATTTGTCATTCTATTCTTTATCTGAGAGATCCAATGAGTAGCTCAAGCTTGCAGTTGTTATGTAGCTCACAAACAGAAAGAGAATAGAAATCAAACAAACAAAATTTCTGAATTGTATCGTGGAGAATCTTTTCCCTTGACTCCTGAGAGGTACTGTACTGAATCACTGTCCACAAATACTTAAAACTGCAACAAGTTAAACATCAGAAACACCCTGTAAACATTAAAAAAAAAAATTAAAAAGTGACTGAACACTGAAATAGGCCATGCAGACAGACTGCAGAATTTCCATCCTCAGAAATGTTCAAAACCCAAGAGGGCAACATCCCAAGGAAGCTGCTCTAGCTGACCCTGCTTTAAGTAGTGAGGTTGGACTAAACGATCTCGAGGTCCCTGTCAACTAAGAACACAGAATGATTGCGGTAACTGAATCTGTAGAGTGAATCCATAAAAACATGAGAGTCTACATACTCACATCCATCTGCAGAATCTGAGCATGGAACACAGGATTTTGTGTTATTTTGTTTGATGCCTCTAGACATGATCATACCATAAATTTAACTTACTGAAATCCAGTAATCAAGACAAGGAAAGACTCCTCAGCTTGTAGAAGATGTAAACAGAATATACTCCTGTTCCTCTGCATGTGAAAAAAGCACTAAAAGAAACAAGCAATCTCTCCCTCTTTCCAAACTACTGGTAAATGCTGGTATTGGGGGAAAAAAGTTTAAACAGAATGCCTCATAATAAATAGAATATTACCTGCCACATATCAATATAAAAAGATAAGTATCAGCTGAAGCCATGTCCTTAAATATTTTGTCAAGTTTCCCAACATCACAATGGTCAAATCACCTCACTCTGGAATTATTCACAATGATTTCAGACACATTTTGTAGCATCCATGACACTACTTATGAATCTTGATCTCCTGTTCTGTTGGAAACAGCCTTACGTGAACTTTTTTGAGTTTAAAAAATAACAAACAAACAAACAAAAAAAACAATTAGTCCCATCCCTAGAAGCTTACGTTTCCCCCTTTTCCAAAGAAAGGTCAAAAGACTTTAAAAGGTAAGACCTATTCAATTTCTGTCTTGAAACAGAAATAGTAGCTCATTGTAGAACCAGATCAATTACTGAGAACTTTGAACACGTAAACACCTTCAGAAGGAGATTCAATTTCCAAGCCATGTCTAATAAGAGACATCCAAACAGAACATTTATGATCCCATTAAACTCTTTTCCTATAATAGGCACTTTTTAAAAAATAAATAAATAAATGAATGAAACAACGGGAAAAAATAGCCTCCAGATGAAAAGATTTATGGTTTTAGATCTAAATACTTAAAAGGGATTCAAGAAACAACAATCTACTTCATTCAGAGTTTGCTCCCACCCCCTTTTAGGAAATCAGAAATGGGCTTTAGTTTTGGCATAACATTAAAAAATTATGATGAACAAAATGAAGATTAGTGCTTACCACATCTAAAAGCATCCTTCTGTAACAGACACAAGAGTGGTTGTACAATGCATGCTAAGAACATCCCTTCTTTAATCATTCAAACACGGAATAAAAACAAGTAGTAGTTTAAGTTACTAGTTACAAATAGAATTGACAAGTAAACTTTCTCAAGTATTTGTATTGATAAAGTTGTCAGGAAGTTACAGAAGATGAAATGCTGAATTCAGAGCCATTAACAGCAAATCTCTGCACTACCATGTCATCAACCATGATATTTTTGAGTCAAATGAGACTTCGGCACATCATCATATTTGATCAAGCGTGCTAGAACATGATACCAAAATGCTATCAGTGGCAAGAAAGTTCATATCTAATCCAGTATAAAATCATAGGTGGTCTAAATAAATAATGTTTAATGCAAATAAACCGTGCTGCTAACTGGTATGCATTTTATTTTTGCTTTAATTAAAGCAAACAAAGCAGTTTATGACTTTACACAACCGCTCCAAATACTCCAGTATTTGGAGTCCAGAAGTCCTGCTTGTAGCACTTTAACTTTGCTTTGAATGTTTTATTACATATGCTTCCCAACAACTAACATAGCTCTCTGTGCTATTTTTCTCTCCTCTTTTTATCAAGAGGAAAGTTAAAAGCATTATGTATTGAAGCAGCTCTACAGCCCAACACACCAGTGCCAATCAATGTCGAATGCCTGATAAAGGTCCAGACTTCTTGACGGACTGGTAACCTAAACCGTATTACCCTGTCAACAAAAAAAAAAAAAAAAAAAAAAAAAAAAAAAAAAAAAAACACAAAACAACACAACAACAAAAAAAGAGTAGTTCTTATGCTAGAAAATTCATAAATCATTACGGTTTGTTATTAGGCCTTGCAAGCAGTCAGTGCAAGTGAACAAACCAATATCCTCAAATCTTGAAGGGAAGAGGGATCAAAGATCTCTATTCTCAGGAGGGATGGGAAGAGAGATGACAGCTACTGAGCCCAGATTGCACATCATCTGGAAGTTGCTGAGATCGAGAGGATGATAAGGAGGGTTGAGAGGGAGAAAGAAGAGTCTGGCCCAGTTACTGATACATATGGTGCTGCAGTCACAGATAACTGAGGTCAATACGCAGTTTATTCAAAGACTTTCCCCTCAGACACTATATGAACACTTCAGTTTTGCATCTCTCATCACGGACAAATCTCACATTGCAAACCAACTTTGCAATCAATCCCAAATTTAAAGATAAATCGTTACAAATCCTGATTTACTTGCAGCCTTACTGTCCAACGTCCAAAAGCATACTATATTTTCTTGAAGACAGGTTGTCCTCTTTGGATTGTCTTCCCTACCACCCGTTCAGTGCAACTTTTAACAATTAACTTCTGCATCCCTTGACTAGGTACCAGATGAACCTGCTTGCTTTCTCAAACAGAACAGGAAGAATTTGAACAAGAAACATGCTGACGTCAAACAAGCAGGTTTGACAACTTACCAGCAAAAACTATTAAGCAGTCTAAATACAGCTATCACTACAGGCTCCCATGGCATTTTGTCCTCTGCGCTTTTATTTTTTGGAAAGAAGACTGAAGAGAAATCCGTACAGAAGTAGCAGTTACATAAATAACAAAGCCTGGTATTTTCAAATCTCTCAAACTTGACCAGATTCGACAGCTCCATCTGAAGTTTCTCCCACACAGTTCTGTTCATCACACAGCTTCTCTGGTGACTAACATCTTTGCAGATGCTGCACCTGTTGCCACCACCAGGACTCAATCGATCTTTTTATACAAAACCTGTTGGACTCTAGGTTTGCATAAGGGGGTAGAACAGCAGCCATTCAGATCAAAATATTTAGGAAATTGGTGAAAAAGTAGAAGAGTTAGAGGAGAAAAACAACAGGCAGACACACAGAGAGCATAATCACACAAGTTGGTTTCCATAGGAAACCAAAAACTTTGAGGGCAACCTTGCCTCAAACTTGTTATCGGAAAAATCTAAGATACAGCAACTGTGCAATCTCAGTAGTGACTGCCATGCAGCACAGGTACTCAAGCTAGGTCTGAGCTAAAGAACACTATCCACACATTTGCTAGAACTAGACAAAAACTGAATGGAAAATTTGTAGGAGTGACGATGGCCGGCACCATTGGCCAACTCTCAGAGGGCACAGTGTCAGCTAGACATTCCCTGAAGTACAGCCAGATACTACTTCACACGTAACTTCTGAACAAAATTCCTTCTTCCTAAACCCAACTTGAGAGTCCACATCGGATATTAATCCAAGTTGAAGGGAGTACTTTTAATATATTTTAATGGCCTTAGATTTTACAGTTTCTATACATTTCATTTACTCATTTTGTATGCAGTCTCTTTCATTTTTTTTGCAATTTTCTATACAGTCTCCTTCTCTCTTGCTACAGGCACAAGAGTTCACTAAGATAAGCAATTGAAATCCAAAGCATTCTATTCCAGTATTATTTTAGTTTATAATATGCCAGCTGTTATGTTGGCACCATTGACCTTTGAGTTAAAACAGCTGGACTAACACCAGAACCTTGAGAGGTCCAATAGCACAATGCTGTCCCTCAGCTTGGTAAGCCCTACTAAAGAGGAAGGCTTGGTTAGCTCATATCCAATGTTATGTTACTGCAATTAAATGCTACTCAGATGCAAGCTGCAAGCAGCAGTGTCGTTCTGTACTATGTAGTAGACACTGTGAGCTAAAGCTACAGTAATAAATAAAATAAAGACAGGTTTGAGCACTAATCCATAACCGTCTGTGCCAGTAAACCGTTATCCCATTCTTCAGCATGGTTTATTCAAGTTTATTAATAGCCACTGATGTACAGGAGATCCCACAGGGCTAGGGACTCTTCCCAGCAAGCAGGAGGGCTGTGAGCCACACAGAGCCACACTTCAGAGCAGAAACCAGGCTGCAGACAAGTGTGGACATAGACACTAGATTCTTCAGAGCTGGCTCAAGTGCATCCAGCACAGCTTTACAGCCAAGATATGAATAAATTTGTCCATAGGAAGATGACATCAAAAGCCCAAGGCAGCTTCTGCTCTGAACACTATTACAGATTTTCCATGTGTGTGTGTTAGAACTACTTGCTCAAGGGCACCCGCATTTCCTTATTTCACAAAGTCAATTAGGTAAACTCATGATTGAATGCAAGGCACTGATATTACAGTAATATATCAAAATACAATCTCATTAGTACCCATAAATGAGTAAAGTCAAGTACACTCAATGCAGAGCAACACAACTATCATTCAACTATGCTGCACCACAGCAGCTATATAGATGATCCCATATTTTGCTTAAGAGGTCAGATTCTGTGATCTGTAATTCAGTTCCACTCTGTGAAAGTACAGACACAAGTATAAAATACTTACCTACTGTCAATGTGCTTTTCCTGCTTGATTTACTTCCTACTTTTTAAAAAAAAAAAAATAAAATAACATTAAAAAAATCAAGTATGGTAGTATTATCTGAAACTAAGCTTGGGAGGGTGTAAGGAAATCAAACTCCACCCCAAAAGTAATTGCTTCTGTCACCAATAGAAACAATTTACAGATCCTTCCACACACTTAGCTCTTTTCTCCCAAATACTTCCAAATACCGAAAAGGAGCTGACTGTCTCCTATTAACTTTACCAAAAGCAACAGCCTCACACATAATCATGAGATTGGGACAACTGGATTTTGTTCACAGGAAAAGGCCCCAAGAAGAAAGTAGTCTCAAAGCTGAACACTGCTATTAAAGCAGTCCCTGCCACTGCAGCCAGGTCTCTGACCATCTACTGTCCTGGAGAGAAGAGTGACTGAGACAAGATGACCTGTTCTCAAGGGACAGTTACGGCCCAAGGGGCACACTGTAAGCCCTTCTCAATTATCTTCCTTCTGGAGAAGCATGAGGCAACTTTTCAGTACAGCTATTCAATGAGATAATGACAACAGCTCAATTTCACAAGCAGTTTTATTAATACTGCATACGTTCATCTTAATGACGTTCAGCACTAATTAAACATGGCTATAAACTGAACAATGGTGGCACCTCAATAGTATCCTAAGTCTTCAATTCCATATTTTGAGCACAGGGATAACGTAACACATTGCCTTGGGACCCAGAGTGCCAGTATTCAGTAACCTAACTGAAATTTACACACATTTCAAGAGCTTTTGGCATCTCAGCTAAGTACCAATGTGATAACAGAAAAGAAGGGTTACAGCAAACAAGATCACTACTGCTATTAACATATTAAAGTCAGAAACTCAGTGCAAACAGAACAGTCACTCAGCACTAACACAAGATTCAAAAAGAAAAAACCTGACACCTTTAAAAAGACAGTTTTCCTACCTGGCAAAATTGCTTTGCACTTCTAACATGGAAACATTTTTGTACCTCATTTATCAGCAACAAGAAAATAGTGTAATGCAAAGACCAACCACTATTTAAGGGTATTTTACATTATAGTATGCATACAATTACTTCTTTTCAAAAGTACTATTAAATGATAACTTAAAACGACTTTACCTGCAAGCACATAACACCCACGTACTGTCACAGAGCCAAGAGTTTTTATTGCCACCTGTAAAATATTACTGAAATAGAGCAGCGCTGTTCCATAAGCACTTTCCTTTCCCTATGTAAAAAAAAAAAGTGAATATGAAAGACCACACAATCAGGTACACTATGTTATCCTCATGTAATTTACCTGTTACAAGCAATAACGTTCTAATTTGAAGCTAAGTTCCAAGTAAGAATTAATTCTAGCTGTGTTTTCTGACAATACCTGGGAAAAAGTTAGTCATATGGAAGAAAGCAGGACTCAAATTTAAGAAACTAGTCACTATTTTAAGCATTTAACTTCATCTTTATAGTTGTGCTAATTCTTCTCTCACCTCCCTTCAAATAGATCTCCAATTCTTCTCTCACCTTTAAAGCCAGAAAAAAATCACAAACATCTTTGGACCCTTCTTTTCTGCATTATAACACTCAGGAAAAAGAAGGAAGAACAAACAGGAGGAATTATTCACCTGTTCATACAGTTTCAGCTACAATATTCAAACAAAACATTGAAAAAATTGTTTTTCAGTATCATTATCTACCAAAAAGTGTCAATCTTGCTTATTCTGGATGCTTTAATGCCATATCAAATGGAACTGCATTGTTCTGCCAAAAATCTTTTACTCCTCCACATTAGCAAAACTGACAACCATAAGGCAAACAACACTAAAATCATTTACAGTATTTCCTTATCCAAGCTGTACTTTTTCTAAATAGTCAATGATCTAATGAATTTGTTCAAAAAAAAAAAAAAAAAAGAGATCAAAGTGCTACTTTATTTTAAATCTGTCCACTAGCTCTCAATTTCATCAATTATTTCTTCATGTTTGATTACCTCTTCCTCTTACACGCAATTGAAAGATCAAACAAGGATTTTATCTACGAAGTCCCCCTTCATAATTGCTCCTTACTTTATCTCCCTATAATAGTTTGTAAGGCCTGTCTTATTTAAACCCAAGTCATTTAATCCCTTGCCCCAAGAACCTGAAGAAACCTGTCACCTTAAGTGAAACCGCATCATATTTGATAATATTTGGCAACTACTATAAATTGCTTTGGATTTGGGGGGTTAGATTTATTTTGAGGGATTTTTTTGCTTGTTTACAGGTTTATAAAAAAATAAGGAATAGCAAAAGTCTCTGCTCTCCCCCAGCACTTCAAGCATTTTCTATCTCTGGGTGTTTTGTACTTTACAAGCATATGACTATTTTCTGTGCGGCCAGTTCTGCACAACTGTTAAGTCGTTCTGAATTAAACTGACTGTTTCCCCTGCCCCAATTTTCAGAAGAGATGTATTATATCTCTTAAGGAGTACATTCACAACATTTGTACTCTTGCCCTTGGCAAGCATGAAGTTGTTGGCAGTTTGAGGTAAGTCATTACACTTAAGATCCAAGAACAAAAAGATACTTCAACGATGCAAGAATGGAAAACCTCAGTTCAGCTGCTCAGGTATCTAAGCACTGACTGACATACTAAAAAACTGAGATTTAACGATGCCAGCAATCAGCAGATAATCACTAACTTCTCTTAAAATAACAGTGGTGAGCACCCTTCCCTACATTTAATTACTGCTTATTATCATACTTTTGTTTTACTGAAGATGTGCTTTAAATTATCAACAAATTTGAAAGTCTTTACTGCATCAACACTACACATACAAATGATTAAATCTGGAACATACAGCACACTGTTGCATGTTCACACCCAACTCTAATGCTGTTGGTTTGGAGACAGAATAATCTCCTCTGTTCTCAAATGTTACATAGCGTATTAATTAACCTTAAACAAGTTTCTGGCTAAAAATAGAAGTACAATACTATAGAATTAAAATTAAAGAAGTCCTGACAATTTTAATACGCAATAAAATAAAAAAAAATAAAATAAAACAAACAGAAAAAAAAGCATACCACCAAAACCAAACTATGTAGCTCTGCAGATCTGGATTTTTCTAGATAGGGAGGCAATTGCATAATAAGGCAAGATTTGACTTATCACTCTCAAATTATTGCATGGCTCTTCTTCCGCAGTTCAAATTGTAAAGCAGAAGTGTCAGGGGGCAGACAGTACTCCACAATATTAATAGACATTAATTTCACTGCACAGACAAGTCCTAAAAACCCACAAAACTCAAAATCCCATTTTCAATTTTGAATAAATGGCATGTTTTAAGAATACTTTAGCATTTTATTTTTGTTTGTATTAAGAAAGAAATCCTAGCAAAGATTCTTCTACAGCCTCTCTGTATGGCAATGCAATAAACAATACTAGATTTGGGATACATAGGACTTTCCAAAGTTACGTTAAGTAGGAGTCGATGACTGTCCTGAAACATGCTGCCGAAGTCAATGGGGGGAAGGTTAAAACACACTGACTTTCTGTCAACACAGCCTTCTTCAAAGGCTTCAAAAGAAGGGATAGAGCGAGGCAAAAAAGCATTCAGGGAAAGGACAAACTACGTAAATAGTTTTTACATAAGTATCTCTCCTCTTTTCTCACTTCTAAATGTTTGCTTTAGCAAAAGCAGAGGGAAAGTATCAGGTTTCACTCTTTATTCCAGCTGCTGTATAATCAATAAAGTGCAGTCTTCTGAACTATTCTATTACAATTCATGCAACAAGCTGTTAAATACATTTGCAAAGTAGAAGATCAGTGCCAGTATCATGTCATTCATAAAGATATATTTATTTTCAAGGCATGAGAACGTTAAACCATAACTTTCTTCTGCACAATTACGCAGTCCTTCTACATGGACTGAAACCGTGAAATCCAGTTTCCACCCATTCAGTATGAAAAAAAAAAACAAACACCATTGATAGGAATCCCAACTGCACCCAGCAGCAGCCCTCTAAGATTTATTTGGTGGGGTCTGGTATTGTCTCCTGTTTGCCACGTGCAACAATTCCCAAAGCTGCATCGAGCAGTTTAGTTTTTAACACACTAAAAAAATTAAATCACATTGGTAATTCAGAAAGCAAAGAGAGAAGGCTTGTCCAAAAAAATTAAAATATATCTTTAAATACTCTGGAGATAAGGACCATAATACTGACAAGTTTAAACCCACAGTCTGAGTTTTATCATCCATTGTAACTTTTTTAAAAAAAAAAAAAACAAAAAAAAAATTGAACATGTAGACAAAGTCATGTTATGCTTCAGAAATGGGGGGGAGGGAAATAAAAGAAAAAAAAAAAAGCTATTTTTGCCACAGTTTCTTCAGCAAGAGCAAATTGTGCTCTGGCCCTGCCAAAACACAAACATTCAAGATGTGTATCTTTCCTCTCGCATTGGCCTATTTCAAGAAAATAAATAAATGTGCCTACTTTGTCGTGTGCCCACAGATAAAGGAATTCAGGTTTCCTGTTGCAGGTTTGCAACCTGAGAGCCAACATGAGGAAGCTGTGATAAAAATGACACCAGCAGTACAGCAGCTACCCAAGCAAGAGACATGAAATGGGTTGGATACCAACGTAAAATTGTTTCAGATTACACAAAAAAAAAAAAAAAATTAAAAAACCCAAACAACTAGCTACAAGAATGGTCCTGATTTCTAAGCAGTAGCCTCTGAGTCTGCAGAGCACAGAGCAGTTTAACCCAGGAGCTGAACCTTCTGCTCCAAGCAAGGGCCGACTTCCACAACACATCAATTTGCTCACAGCTTTGTTCTGTCAAACTTCAGAAGTCCCCAAAGATGGAGATTCACCAGCCACTGGGGCGGTTTGTTCAATACTTAACCACTCTCATAACGATTTGTTTGAATTTTTATAGTCGTTTTGTTATGCATAAACTTGATTCCTCCTAGAGGAAACTAAGCTAGAAATCCCTCCCCAGAAGTTGACTAAATGTGGCCCAACCCTTAATGGCCGTTAACGGTCCAAACTGACAAACCAAATCTGAGTTGGGGACATCCAGTGTACAAGACCAGACTACGTTCTATCTGGTGAAAAATTACTAAAATGCTAACAGCGTAGACCAGGGAGACTCCACTTCTCTGCCAAATTATTTGCTAGTGTAAGTCTAAGTGACAACACCAAGTACTCACATAGAAATACCTGAACTTAGATGAAGGAAAGAAGCACCTTTTGAACCAGAAAGAAAGGAGGAAAAAAGTTGAAAATCATAATCTCTTTTGTAAAACACCAGTTGTCATGGTTCTGCACCAAATACTTCTTCAACAGTCTGAAGCACAGTTAGGATTTTGCATGAGCATGAAGCAAGACGGTAGCTTGTAAGAACAAAAAAAACCGAAAATTATATAAAAATAAAGGCACTATAAAAATACAATTTTAATCATTTCAAAAAGTCCCAAGGACATGTAAAAGCATTCTTTGGGCTATGCAACTTTTGATCAAATCAACAAAGACAGGTGTTTAAAAGCATTCATTAACTCTTTTCATTAACTCTTTAGAGAGAGCTGTCTGTATTACCACCACCAAGAAAATCCAAGATAACTATCAGAGCTGCTGACGTGAACAACTACCATACAAAAAGTTCTGCTACCACAGCAGTCGTTTTGCAGATAATATCTGCGGCTATTAAAAAAAGGTTCTGTATTAATCCTATTTCACATCACATCAGCATACAATAAGCCTGTCATTTGAATTCAAAGGTCAAAAGACAACTGTTTTAGCTGATGGTGCTATAAAATGCATTACGACTTGAGAAATTCCGAGAGCAGAGCTGTGCTACAAAAGCAGCCCTTGGTACGTCCTGGAACGCCACCATCCGCTGCACAGAGACGGGCAGCAAAGCAGGCTACAGAGAAAATGAAGATGCTTAGTGATTTCTCCCACCCAGAAAAGTAAGCATTAAAATTCACAAAATACCAGCAAAATATATTAGATGTAACTACGTCTCCCAAGTAGACTCAGCAGGCAACTTTTCTCGAAGTTATGCTCAACTTCTGTCCAGTGCTTTTTAACAGCCTGCAATAAGAGCTTGCTTTCTGCTGATTTTGGCTAGTTGTGGCTTTTGATCCACTACATCATCAATTACAAAAAATAAAATACATTTCAGGGTTAACTTGAAATGTTTTCACCAGGATAAAAGTCTATGTTAATGCACATATTGAACATCAGCATGTTCATAGCTGCAGTAAAAAACAGCCTCTCCAAGGTCTAAGTGAGCTTGAGGTAAAAAAAAAAAAAAAAAAGTTCCTTTAAAAGGTAAACAAACAACACAAAAATTGATACAAACACACCAAAAAATTTTCAGGCACCGAAGGTAAACTGTAAGGAATCACAAAGACCAAACCAACTTCAAAGTAATTATATACTATATGCCAGTAGAGTATTTAATTTTTGACAACTTATGAAATAACACTTGGTCTTCAAAACGCATTTCACTGATCTTTAATAATATCCATCTGAAGAAAGGGTTATTCCCTTTGTACAGAGCCCACAGTGAAAATCAAAAGAGTATTAAAACATCAACGCAAGATTCCAAGTGCCTTCCAGACCTAAGCACGAACCACTATTCCCAGCGACAACGTTCAAAAACCTTTTCTATAGTCCTGCATTTATCAGGAACTTGATCTCTCTCTTCAAAACATCAACTGCACAGGGAACGAGCTACCACTATTGCACTGCAGCATCCAACACGAACTTGAAGTAGTACAAAGAGATGAAGCCGCAATTGATTTTGATCCTACTAATCAAACACGGGTTTGCAAGAGAGGATCCACTTACTTTGAAACATCACTGACAAATACTCGGTTAGCAATCACACAATTCACCAGCTATCAAGATTATGAAAAGTGTTATGTCACCACATTCAAATGAAGTGCTCTTTGAAACGTGCTTCCATAAAGAAAACAAAGACTAGTAAATGCTTAGTCTCACTTAACGTAAGAGACATGTGGCAGAACCTAAAGCAAACAACCCACCCAGCAAACTGGTGCCACAGAATTCAAAATTTAAGAGACTGAGACAATGACATAATTTAGCTTTACATATGCAAACCCAGATATCTAAAATCATTTTATCTGCTGATTCATGTTCCAAAACGTGGTTAAATAACCAAGCAAAGCCAGTGTCTCTGCAACTCCTAAAGGGTTTCCCAAAGTTCAGAGTGCAAAACTGTCAAAGCTAACACTGAAACTGCTACAGACTGTGTTAGTCTCACACTGCCAGCTGTGTACGGACTATTGACAATTAGTCAAACCAACAAAATTGGTATCACCCAGCCTCACCAATGGCCTTATTCTGCAGGTTTATAACTGTCTTTAGTTAACCATTGCTAGTATGTTTCCACTCCCAGAAAACACCAATTGCTGTTCGTTAAAGAGAGACCATCTCAATTCTCAGAGATTCATAAAATCCCACTTTAAAAACTAAATTCGTTCCAGGACTCTCCAACTTGAGAATCCCCATTCTAACGTTAAACTAAATTCAGTGAAATAGAAGGTTCAGACTATCTAAAAGTTGCTATTTAGAGGGAAGTCACTGAAGTTTTATCTCCCTGGAAACATAACAGACAGAACAATATAACATTTTTTCCCCTCAATCACAGAAAGGTATTAAACATAAGATTAATTTTACATTCCAAATCAATAAAAGCCTCACCTAGCAGATTTTAAAATACATATATTTACACTGATAAAAGAAATAAGTAACCACACTTAGTATACTTCTGTCATAACTTCTTATTAACAAGTTAAACAAATGGGCTTCTGAATAAATGAATAAAATAAAAATCTAAAAGATGGATAATGAAGTAAACAAAGCGAAGATATAAAATATATTAACAGATAATTGAATCATGCCTTATTGACTTTTTAAATACTTAAATTAGGGAGCTGCTGAGGAATAAAAGGAATCTGCCCGAAGCTAAGAAAGCCAAGGGAACAAGAGATCAAAACTGTCTGCCAACTAGCCAACACATAGGGTCAATGAGAATAAATTTAAACCTCTGAAAATGTCAGCATTGGGGAAATCAATTTGTGTGACTGAAATTTTGATGAAAGCAGAAGCTCTGCTTCTTTACCCCAGTAGGGTACCCAGGATTTCTAGCCAGTAGAGTAAGAACTCAATAGCTTCCAGCAACCCCCTTGCTGAAGGGATTAAACTACTGATATGGAGAATACTGTTCCTTTTTGTTCTCTACAACAGACATGCTACAGGACAAAGCAGATAGGCTGGTTAGAGAAAGGGTTGAGGCCCAGTTGAATTTCTTTTCTGTGCCTCTATCTCCCATTTTCCCAGTATTTCTGAAATTACCCTTCTTAACTGGAAGGACAAGACCTTACTAAAATTCAAATAACTAGGAATATTTTATGTTCTTAAAATTGAGTTTTGTTCTCTTATTTTAGAAATTAAAAATCTATTTAGTAGCAGAACTATTAAGGGATATATTTGAGACACATTTACAAAACTGAGGACAAAAAAAAGCTAACTAAGATCAAAACACTCTCAAGGCACCAGCAAAATGCTTATAAGCATAATAAAAAAGTCTCCTTGAAAATCTCGGGGGTGGGAGGTGAGAGGCCACACTTGGACACGGTTTTTTAAAGAACAGCTATCGAAAAGTTAATCCCAAGCCTTAAAATAACAACTTGGTTAAACATGAGAGAGAAGCAGCTTTTCAAACCTAGAACAAATGACGTATGAGTTAAATGACAATCATACATTCTAAAAAAAAAAACCCAAATTATTAATTACTTGTCACCATATAGTTTTTATTCTGTATTGCACCTCCACCCTTTCAGTCCTGCATCAGTGCCTACTTCTACACCTGCTAGCCTTTTTAGTCAAGCAACTTTTTGCAGCTCTACCATAGTCAGAACTGACATCCCATTTTGCTTCTGACTTCATTATCTAAGAGGTTTTATGAACCACAACTGAAAGCTAAATATGCTTATCCCGAGCAACAGTGTTAGAACTAAGCATTTTATTAGCATCAGTAATATCTTCTTAATACACTGTTGAGCAACTAACTGCACACCCTTTAATCAACTGGCCATAAATAAACCCTGTTAAAATGGGGGGGAATCTTCTGACCCTAGTTACCTATCCAATAAAGGGGAAACAGTATTTACATGAAAGATTCAATCATTAAAGTCTTCTTTTTAGCTTTACTTAAATAGAACACGTGTGTTTTTGTAACTAAGAAAAAGACAAATTTCAAGCTCCCACACCGTTTCAAGGTTAATAACCAGTAAGTACCCAGTGGCCTAAGGCACAAAAGCCCTGACAGTGAAAGACAACATAGATCTCTCTGTGATTATAGGTGCCACAAACTTCTACCTTAGGACTTTCACCTGTCTCTCTCACCCCTCCACCTGAAGGAGAATGGAGGTTAGTCTGGCGATACTTTCCAAATAAATAACAACCAAACTCTCCATCAGACAAAACACTTATTATCCAGTTAGTACTTGGAGTGACAACAAGCATAGACTACAGGGGACAGACTGCTTTCCCTTTTACAAATCTGGTTTCTGCCATAAAGGAAAGTAATGCTTCATTCTCATAGCTAATGAGAAAGAAAAAAAAAAAAAAAAACAACCTTCAATCAAAATTCCACCATGAAAGGACTGCTTTCTAAAGAAAACGCCAACCTTGGTTCATCCATACAGATCTGGAACCTAATGAAATCTGACACCTTTACTCAGAAAACAAATTTGCATTCTATTATCAACTAAGGCTCTATGCTCACAGATGCACTTCATTCAGCATGCAGTAACAGCTTTGTTAAAGCAGCATCACTAAAATTTTTGAAAGCGATTTCGCAGACAGAATTTTTAAACGCAATTTTGTAGGATGGATTATCCAAAATGAAAAGCCTCTGCGTTCTTCTTTTGGTAACAAACATGCCTCCTCCATCAAAAACATACAGATGTTGCAGCCAAGGTTATACAAGGAGATCTTCATTAAGTTGAGCAATTCCCATTTTGTGTCACTGCTCTGCCAGACACGAATGGGTGAATTCCTCATTAAAAGGAGCTGCAGCTGCATCACAGTTACCCAGTGCAAATAATAGTTATTTTTAAATACAGCACAAGAACATTAATACCGAGACTTCACGCAACAGAAAATGGGGTAAGAGCAAACAAACTCTGCTGAGGAAGGTTACCCCCTTCTCTTCCACCTTTCCCTGCTTCTCCACCACCATCTCCTCCTCCCTCCCTGTAAGACGCAGGCATTCCTTGTTCTTCCACTTTTCCAGGCTCCCAGTGAAGAAATCAACCATCCGCAAATCTTTTGCTCCTCCACCTCCTCTCTCACGAGCCGAGCATTCAGAACATCCCCACCGGCACTGCCTCCCAATTACCTAATTGTTATCATTACTGCGGTCTTCGCACCGGCACGGAACAAAAACCCAGCACGACTACACCCTCGCTGGCTATAAAAAGTAAAGAAAGAGTCGGGGAGGGGGTGGAGAAAGAAGACTGAAGTACAACTTACAGCGCCGAGCGAGACACAAGTTATTTACCGGGCGGCGA
>VZRU01007447.1:35332-84009 GCA_013398155.1 Pedionomus torquatus | reverse complement strand
ACCTTCGCGCGTTCCCATAGCAACGGCCAAGCGCCGGGCCTAGCGGGCGGCCGCGGCCTGCGCCCGGCTCCAGCCGCCCCTCGCCGCCCCTCGCCGCCCCACCCTCCGGGCTCTTGCGAGACGGGAGCCCGGGGCTCAAGGTGGCCCGCGGCCGACGGCGCGGTACAGGACTCAGGTCACTCACAACAGCGACCAGCATGTGTAGGCTGGGTGACTAGACAGACTCCTTAGGGTATGACCAATGCACCTTAGTGTTGCACTTCTCATAACTTTTTTTTTTTTTTTCATTAAAATGCTCTTTTATCTTTTTTATTCCGCCTCCCCCACCCATTTTGATCATCACATCACATTCCTGCCTCCTGGAGACCTGTAGGGAGACGGTCAGTGTAGTTGCTAACACACAAGCAAAACCTTCCAGTGCTATTTGGATGGTATATATCCATCTCTTTATCTGCCAGTAAAATTAAATTGAATCCTCTCTAGTTATCCACCACAGATAACAAATTAATGACTTGCGTAGGCACATGGAAAAAAATGAGGATACATTAACATCACTCCTTGTTCAGCAGGAATGCTGCTCTATTTAGAAATGGCCAAAATTTTGAAGAAAATCAGCTGAGGGTAGCACTTTCTGAGCACCCTGCTGGTTGTTGTTATCGTCCTTGGCGTGAGAGAACACTAACAACCTCAGCTAAACCAACATAACTGAATCTTTCCCTGAGCTGTCTCTGAAATTAGGACACCCCAGAAAACATCTCAGATTTGGGCTGGCCGCGTTCCAGCGGTGTGCGTCATGGTGATAGCTAGAGCAGCCGAGCTGCGGGGAGCAGCTGCTCCACCACTGAGGTGTTAGCTTCACCCCCATCCACTTTCCAGGAACGTCTGCACAGCAAAAACCAACAAGTGTTACATAGGGATCCAAATGTCTCACCATCTTCTGAAGAAGTTCCTGATGGATCTTTAGTACTGATGATTAAATATCACAATGTTTGGTGCTGTAAAAATGCCTGAGTGGATTTCCACAGAGCAATCGGCCTCTTTTCCAGAGAGCAATTCCAGAGAGCAATCAACCTCTTGCGGGTCCCCCAGCTTGAGGAGATGACTCCAGCAGGCGTATAGTCACAAAAGCCTTCCCTATCTCAACTAGCTAAGTAGCAGGAATTTCTGGATGGGTGAAGAACCAATCCCAGAGCTGCTCTGGCAGGAAAAAAAAATATGAGAATTTGCAATCTAGAAAAGCAAATAGGAACATTTTAGGTATTTAAATACCTAAATTTTAATACAGCATATTTTACATAAATGAAAAGGATTTTTATTGGCAGCGCTAGCCCCACTCATATACAGGGAAGCCCAAAGAGGCTTACAGACCTCAGGCATGTGCACACAGTGCTGGATGTGACTGCAGCACTAGGAACTGTGCTGTGCGATTCCTCAATTTGCCTTCATCAGAAGAATTCAGATAGTGAAGCTGGGGCTTGCAAGCTCTTTAATGAGGTTAATGAGGCTAGCGCATTCCCAAACCGTTTCTGTGATCTTCCTTCACACACTGCTGATGTGTCAGATCATAAGATGAGGGAGGTACTCGGAAGGGTCACAGAGGGAGGGAGAGGCTCTGACACCACACACCAGCCCAGCCTATGTGCTATCTGAGACGGGACTGGGGTGGAGGCCCACACCCTTGGCTGCACCCCAGCACTGGAGATGGCTCCTGCTCCCAGGCCCCTGCCTGCCCTCTCTCCCTCAGTCCCAGGTCTAAGAGTTCAACATCTGGTAGCGCAGGGGTCCTGGTGTGGGGGCTGCCAGCCGGAGGAGGAATGGCCAAGATGCTGTTCTCATCACGTTTTCCCCGTGCATGGTGTTGCAAGCTGCAGTTAGGGAGGCAGCAGCAATCAGCAGCAATGCTTGTTCTCACAGGTCTCAGGATATCCAAAACTCCGTTATTTTCTTCATGTGGAAGTACAACCATTTTTGTGNGGGGGGAGGAAGAGGAGGAGAATTTAGAGTTTACCTCCTGCCTATATAAGGAAGTAATCAGGATGGCTCATCTAGTATAAGAGGGATAGAGGGGGTTTATTCCAAAATAATAACCTTGCCCTAATAATGCACAATTAATTCCAGAACAATAGGACTCTCTTTGCTTTGACAGAGTGCTCACACATTGGCCTCTGCTTCACTAGCTGTTACAGAAGGAAGAATGCACAGTCAGCGTTCCAGTCAATTACCCTGTGTAGATGAGCTCCAAGAACCCCAAGAATTTCCGAGTGCTAACTCTCCTTCTGCCACTAATTTGCTGTGTTACCATAGGCAAGTCACTTCATTTCTGTTTTAATATTCTCCTTTAAACACAAAGGGGAAGTGATACGGTTATTTACCTCAGAGGAGCAAGGTGAGTGTAAATTAATTAACATTTATGTTGCTCTCTGAAGGTTTGGCGTTATGAAAGGGTAAGTAGTAGGACTGTTTCTGTTCAGGGCTGGCTGGGGCTCCTGAAAGCATAGAGAAAATTTGACTAAGAGTCTGCACCACCCTGAAAGAGAGCGCTTAATTTATTCATTGATGAACAATGAACACATGAAAGTTTGTATACAGCGCACCCTTCCAAGAAGCATTACAATTTGGATATACAATGCACCAGGAAAATAGATGAGGTAATTCACATAGAGATAATCTGCCAGGGCCCAAGATCAACGAGTTGCAGGATATGGAAAAGGTCTGTATTCTCATTCATGGTCCCAGGAAGTCAGTATGTCTGGGGAAGGTTTTAGGGTCTTAAAGTAATTTTTAGCATTATTGGCTTGGGGGTTTTAGAAGATTGTCTTTAATACGGATCATTTCAGTGATCCAGTTTATAACACATAAACAGTTACGCTGCCATAAGAAAGGCCAGTTTTGCTTTGGGGCACTGAGGGTAGGAATAAGAAGCAACTACTTTAGCCAGCTTTTCAGGAAAGGCAGTGTATTGTGAACTATGAATTCTGTGTTCTTTTTTCACTCACTACAGGCCTTTCCTGACATGAAGTAGACATAAACGCTCTCTGACTTCACCAGTTATAACTCTGTGCAACTCAGACAGTCAACTTTGAACTCTCTAAGGGACTTCACAGGCATTTTAAAGTAGCCCTCTGCAGCTTACAAGAATTCACCCTGAAGTAAATCTGTTCCATTTAATTAGCATGAGTAATTACTAGCTGGGCATGAAGTATTTGAAGTCATTAAAACTCAAAATGAGAAATGCACTTTATACAAAATGTCTGAGTGGTGACCATGGGTGAGTGGTGTTCCTCAGGGGTCGGTACTGGGACAAGTGCTGTTTAACATCTTTGTTGGTGACACGGACCTCATGAAGTTCAACCAGGCCAGGTGCAAGGTCCTGCACCTGGGTTCCAGCAATCCCAAGCACAAACACAGATTGGGCGGCAAATGGATTGAGAGATGCCATAATGAGAAGGACTCGGTTGATGAGAAGATCAACATGACCCTGCAATGTGCACTGGCAGCCCAGAAAGCCAACCACATCCTGGGCTGCATCAAACAAAGTGTGGCCACCAGGTCAAGGAAAGTGATTCTTACCCACTACTCCATTCTGGTGAGACCCCACCTGGAGTAATGCATCCAGCTCTGGAGCCCCCAGGACTGAACCTGCTGGAACAAGTCCTGAGGAGGGCCAAGAAGATGATCAGACGGATGGAACACCTCTCCTATGAAGACAGGCTGAGAGAGTTGTGGTTGTTCGTTCAGAAGAGAAGGCTCCAGAAAGGCCCTATAGCAGCCTTCCAGTACTTAAAGGGGCCTTCAGGAAAGATAAGGAGGGAATCTTTATCAGGGAGTGTAGTGATAGGAAGAGGGATGATGGTTTTAAACTGAAACAGGGTAGACTTAGATTAAATATTAAGAAGAAATTGTTCACTCTGAGGATGGTGAGATACTGGAACAGGTTGCCCAGAGAAGTTGTGGATGCCCCATCCTTAGAAGTGTTCAAGGCCAGGGTGGATGGGTCTTTGAGCAACCTGATCTAGTGGGAGGTGTCCCTGCCCATGGCAAGGGGGTTGGAACTAGATGATGTTTAAGGTCCCTTTCAATTCAAACCATTCTATTATTAGTTAGAAGTGTGAAAAATGTATTTTATACTAAATTAAATGTGTCTGACTCTGGTATATTTAACTTAGCAGAAATATGGAAGAATTTCTCTCAAAAAGGATTTAAAAAATAAAAAAGGACGCAGGGGCATTTGCAGCAAAGTAGCAGTATGGAAGAAACTGTGTGGGTGAGCCTGGATGCTGGTACAAAGGGATTGTTCAGGTAGGAAGTGCAAAATGAAATGATCAGTGTCAAGTCTGGCAGGCCAGAATTGTGACCTCTCAGCTGCACACAGGCTGACAGAGGCACCCATCCACATTGCTGTTTCCTCCTGCCAAGCCTGTCTGTCCTGCTCTGCAGTCAGTAGGCTCTTTCTCATAATTTGCAAAGATCTGCATTATTCTTATGCATTTCAGTGGACTGCCAAATCACTCGAATAGAGAGGCACAGAAACTGTACTAATGGGAGCCACTTAGTGCTTAGCTATATAATCCTCACAGAAGAAATTGTGAAACACATACTCAGAACATGTCTCAAATTTGCATTTGTAGAGGCACTAATGCACATAGATATTAACTTTATGAATCAAGAAGGCTTTTCAATAGTAAAGGCATAGTTAGTAACCTTGACTAATGTAAAAAAAACAACTCACATTTTATTTGGACACGCCTCAGAATACTTAGGAGTATTATTTTGGTGTTACCTTTTCTTTTTGATTCAATACCCAGAACAAGGACATATCTGGTTACATCAGTGCCCACTAATCCAGCATGATGTGTAGTTGTAGTACTACAGGCTGAGGAGAAAGTACAAGAATAGTGAAAGAAAATTAGAAATTTTCGCTATCTGGGAAAAATGTGATGCAAAAGGTATCCTTCCAGTATCTGAAGGAAGCCTACAGGAGAGCTGGAGAGGGACACTTTGTCAGGAAGTGTAATGATAAGACAAGGGGTAACGGTTTTAAATCGGAAGAGGGGAGATTTAGTTCAGATATTAGGAAGAAATTTTTTACTTTGAGAGTGGTGAGACACTGGAACAGATTGCCCAGAGATGTTGTGGATGCCCCATCCCTGGAAGTGTTTAAGGCCAGGCTGGATGGGGCTTTGAGCAACCTGCTCTAGAGGGAGGTGTCCCTGCCCACAGCAGGGGGGTTGGAACTTGATGATCTTGATGATCTCCAAATCTAACCATTCTATGATTCTGTGAAGGGCCGCTTATGGACGGAGGGTTCTTTTGTTTCAAATTTTCAAGTGATATAGTACAATGTCAGTCATCAAATCATACAATTCAAGTGTTTATAAAACAACATAAACAGAACTCCAAAGTTCTTTCTAGACTGTATTTAACACAAAGCTCCTTTTCCATCTTTCACCCCAAGATTAGAGGTGAAAACTCAAGCAGTCAAAAGCAATAAATGCCAAATGGCATCTGTTTATAACTTAATTTTGGATATCTTGGGAACACACTATAACAGAAATTACAATTATATGATTATATGGCTTTCTCCACAGTTTTTCTGAAGCCTGGTGAATCAGAGCACAGCTCCACACCTCCCTTTCTGCATACTATTGTCCACTGTCTGTGTTGCCAGCTAGGTTGATCTAGAGTGTCCATCAGAGCAGAATGTTTCACAAACAGCAATAAATGCATTTTTGCCCCTTTCCTGTAAGGTGACATTATTAACCACATCTTACAGATCAGGTAGCTAGCACCTGGTTTTCCAATACAGTTAGCAAGGGATATCTTGTCTTTTCAAGGAAGCACATCTCCCTGGGAATTCACTTGTCCTTATGAATACTTTTGCCAATCAAACCCCAGGCACCCTGGAGTAAGGCTGTGGCTTAAGTGTCACTTCAGAACAGCATATACAGGCTAATGGAAGAAGTAGATCTGTATACTCCAGACCATGTCTAAGCCAGACCCTGCCCCTCCTCACTCCTGGCTGCCAGTTCCTGCCCCTGAGCTGCCTCAACTTTTGTGCTGCACAGAGGTTCATGGGACTCAACAGCCAACTTACTCAGGGGACTGAAACTAACGCGGCAGGAAAAATACCACCAGCTTTCAGCGAAATTATTCCTTTGTCCACTTTATGGTGTGGCCTCCTAAACACTTTTCTTGGTACAGGAAAGGACATGATACAGAAACAGTCAACCAGCAGGGCAACTAGGTAGGATTCCTTTGCTTAATGGTAGCATCTGCTTACTCTGGATAGAAACATTTGTTGAACTTCAGCATGAGGGGCACAAAACATGACTTAAAATGTTTCGTTCAAAGACTAGACTTAAAGAGAAAATTCACAGGAGCTGGAATAGGACATGGTAGGACTGGTAGCAGTCACAATTCTGTCTCAGCTGCTCTTTTACCTTGAAACTACTGAATTTTTCCTGACCCTTCCTTTCTTAACTGCCTATATCCCCGGTGTCTTGCTTCTTTGTGCTTCTCTCAACTGTTCTTCATTGGTGGGGCTACACGTTGAGTTCAAATGTAATATCTAACTTGGTGTTCCTCTTCATAACTTCCCTGAGCAGCTTATAACTCGAGAAGGAGGCCCATTTTATGCTGCAAATGAGTGTGCTATGTAAGATAAGTCATCTGGAGGGATGAGGTGTGTGTTGGTACTCCAAGGGTTATTTCTATCTTTTGTGAAGAACGCATTCTGGATGATAGTTTAAAGAGACTTTCTCAGGACTGACTTTTATGCTCTTTCTCTGGCACCAGAAATCCTGTCTTCCTTTCTAGGAAATGATAGAATTTCAGCTGAAGTCATGAAGAACGTTCTCACCAAGAGCAGCTTACAACAGCATGCTTATGGCAGGTTCCTGGGAAGTGCAAGATGTAGCTAGAGATTCATCTGGTCCAGAAGGCAATATAACCCTAGTGCCTGATATCCAGGAAGAAAAAGGTAACCCACCCCTTCTGCTGCAACATCTCAAAATAAAAGAACAACCTTTCCTTTCTACTTTTAATAAACATTTATCTTTAGCAAAGGATTTCAGTCTCTGCATACTAAGGAATGGAGGTGTCTCCTAGTCTTATCTTGGGTTTTAATAACTGATTAATGTAAAAAGAGGGGGGATAAAAACCCAGCATCCTTAGTGATATCTAATAATTTTAAGTAAAATTCTTAAACTTGAATGATTAATTCTAAAGAAAATATAAAATAAAAAGCCTTCAGATACATTTCATTTTTGTATGTCCATAATTCAAGATGGCTATTTTCTAAACTATCTTATACACAATTAGCCTGAAATATGGTTTTCTAGCTCTCCGTTTTCTGAGCAAAATATAAAATGACACAGTTATTAACCTTTGGGAAACCTCTCCTACACACAACAGAATTAAATTCTACAGAAAACTGAATAGCATTGGGAGAAATTCCAAATGGCTTACCACTCATTTGTTTGATGGATAGTTGGGCTAGCTATCGCTTTTTACAGAGCTGCCAATCACCAGGAGTTCTGGGATGTATTCTGAGAACTCTCTTAGAATCACAAATTGCAGTCACAGGCTTCTGTGGCTTAAATTCTTAAATGGAAGAAACAATTACTTGCAGAGAAAGAGATGGCACTGTTTCCAAGAGAAGTTAATGTTGTAGTATCAGTGGTTTTGACTTTTCAGTGGAGTACGTTGCTGCTTCTAATATGACATTTAAAGAAATGTTATCTGTTTGGAAATTTATTCTATCTGAAGGTTTCTCTGCTGATGTTGAAACTCAAACTGAGATCACCATAATAGACAGTGAGGGGGAAACTGTTGTATCAGTTTGTTTATTCTGCATTTGGCAACTCTCTGAATACCCAGTTTCATTCTTTCCATAGCAAAGGGTGTTAGTCATTCTGTTGTTTGTCTGAGGATTTCATATAGCAGAAGGATGAGGGAAAACCACTTTGTAGTTCTTGAAATCCAAAAACTGATGAAAAGATTCTGGAGCTGTCTAAAACATGAAATTATTTTGCACCCTGTTTTGAAAGAGTTAAGTCACATGTAGTTACTATGCATTTTACAAAAGCCTATTTATACTCACAGTACACATCAACTCAACAAAACAAGTTATACTCAGTAGCTCTACTTGTATTTTGGTATAGCTGCTTTAGTTATTCAGCTCTGCATGGCTCATGCTGGATCACCATGGGTCACCAGCTTTTTCTGTAGATCTGACTTCAATCCCACCTTTTATCTTGGGATAAGACCTCCCCATCTTGTGTCCACTCCGCTAACATGAAGATATGAGGGGGAAAAAAAAATATCAGAATTTCTTCTCTCCCAGCATACATTCCATAGAGTTTCATTATACAGGGTGACTTTGCTTCAGCCATAATTCTTGCATCCTTAGGTTTTGGTTTGCCTCTCTGGCTCCACAGTGTCTGAAATCTAATTGCAGATTTGGAAGATTACCTGGAAGAGATTGATAAATTTAGATTTCATAAGATCATTTCTTGCAGTCCAAAACTCAGTATCCGCTTTCCTCTTCACTTGCTGTTTATGCATCAGGTGCTTTGTAGTTGTCTTCTAAATATTCTGCCAAAGAAGCCTCCATTGAGCATGTTAGAACTGCAATTGGAAATCAACGTAAGAACAAATAGGAAACTGAAGTAATCTCTAAAGGATAAGTGCAAGGATCTGCAAAGTAAGAGTACTAGGTATATTCACAGTTCTTTTTTTCAGTTTATATTTCATATCACATGCATGAAAGAGGGAGGATTGCAGTTTTGTCTTGTACCATAGAAATTCTTTGCCATGAGAGTCTTCAATGTGTTGTAAGGCTACAAATATGCATTGCAAGTTTTTATTAACTACTTTGTTGTAATAACGCCTGTATTAACATATATCTATAGCCAGCATAATTGCGGAAGAACAACTAAGAAGTTATTTAAAGTAAATCATTGGATGTGTGAGTATGACGTATTACTTTTCAAGTGCACTAATACAGCTTTATTTTGCTGCTAAGGAAGAAAACAGAAGGGTCTGTCCTAGCCCAGAGCTCCTCCACGTCTGCTGAATCACGGAAGCTTTCAAAGTATCCTATGGCCTGAACTCAATATTCTCTGGGGACATCCTCTTGCTACTTAATAAACTTTCTTCTTATGGTCAAATATGCAGCTTTGCCCATCTGTCCTTGTTCAAGTTTCCTCAAAGATTCACAAGTAGAATCAATAAAATAATTATTTTACTGTAAATGGTAGTTTCAGAATACAAAAATCTGCTTTGTTGGTACAAACGTTTGTTCAGTGCTGAATGGTTTTTAAATTAGCTTATACAGGAGAAAGCCCAAGGTGGGTTTGCATAAACCTAAGATGATGTAGCTACAGAGCTTGTTGAGTATGAATACGAGACTGGGCTTTGAGAGCCTGAGGTACTGACAACATATTAAGGCTATCAAATACTGGTGGTGTTAGTGCCTCAGGAAAAAAGCACCACAGGAGCCTGTAAAATGGGGCCTGTGGAAATTATCTGGGGGAGGGAGCTGAGAAAAAAAAAATTGCCTGGAGACTCCGTTTTAAGAAAAAATCTTCTGCAATAGTCAGGGGACTAATGAACTCTATCTCAGAATGCCAGCCAAAGCTCTGCTGCCAAATTGTGCACTTCATTTCAGTGAAAGCAGGGAATAAACATATTTCAATCTTTTCAAAATTTTCAAAACTGAAGAACAATCGACTTTTAAGAGTCAAAAGTTTTTAAGCTGAAGAAAACGTTATCTTCAATTTTCATTCAAGAAAAATTAATAATGCCATACAGAATCTATTCAGAAATCAATGGGACTATATTACATGTCTGTATGTATTGCCTTCAATTAAAAATTGGAGGAAGATTTCATCATATTCTTAGTGCTTCTTTTCTAGAGTGGGTGCTATACTTGTACTTCAGGCTGTTGTCATAACTTAGAATTCCCTGTCCCTGTTTCTAGTGAATAAGTCCTTAAGTTTTTCTCTCAGTTTTCTGCAAGCCCTCTTGGGATTAAAAACGAAGCGTGTTTGTCTTAATGAGACATCCTAGAGACATCATTGCACCCCCTGTCTCCAGAGTTACTTTACATTTCCCCTTGCTTTGAATAGCTTGAAAGACCTAATATTTTCAGTGCTGGCTCTATAGATATTTTGAAGTTCAACAAAATATTACCCATCTTTTCCAAAATTCAATTTTGTGTGTTTTAAAAAAAACCAAAACGCTGAAGATTTCATGTGTCATTTAACAGAGTAATATATATTCCTTCAGTTGCTGTGTCCTTTAAGTCACTTAATGGCACAGATGGGACTGTTGGTCTATGTTGCAGATGGATTGCAGGACTTCTTGTCTTGCAAGTTTTATGATTTTTGCCTATTTTTCACACTCTCAATTTTTTACAGTTAATTTCTGTACTTGAAATACATACAGAGCTTCCATTCTTCCCCAGCTAGGGAGATATTTCAGTTAAATTTGCAGCGGTTGTTCTACAGCATTGCGTGGTGGAGTTAATTTCTTTTCTGTAAAAAAACATAACCTAGTTGAATCACGGTAACTATGACTCATTAATCTGAGACATCTGCTGATAACCCCTGAAGTCACTGTATTTCAACAGTGCAACAATTCATAACCCTTGAATGAAACAAACGAGGAATATAAAAGTTAGTAATCCATTAATGTTCTGGCCTCCTGTGATCTCTAGACTCAATAGAAATGTAAGCTTATTGTAAAAATTAGGTAAGTGTTAGCTAGACATCCTATATATGGCCATTCTGTATGGTAGTTGCCCCAGGGTAGTCATTAGAAAATCTGTATTTATGCAGATTAAAGTTCCTTGTAAGCGGCATCGTTGGCAATGCCCTCCAAATTGAAGGCAATAGCTGTAAACACAGCAGTGCATTTCTCCTAGTTTGTATTTCTTGCCTAGATACTTAAATGGCATTTACTGAGACTGGACTTTCAAAATTACAAGAAATCAGTTTCATGTGCCAACCCTTTTTGCCCCCTTTTCTAATTTGCTTTCCTTTTCCTCTTAATTTCATATATTTATGACTTCTTAATTATAATTTATTGGCAGATATCATAGAAATTCCTTATTTTTCTACTGGATCACTGCTTGAAAATTCACTTATATTAATAATTTTAAGCCTTGATGAGGCAACTGTAACTGTTATGTCAAGCAAAAATACCACCGTGCATATTTTTGCGAGCAGTCAAATAGTTTATGATAGTATATGATCATTGTAACTGAAAAAGCACATGCAATAATTTTGCAGGATTTTCCTGCTGCAAATCCTCCAACATTTTTTTCCCCATCTGTCTTTATTACTTCTAAGAATTGGGGAGCAAAAGCTGTTCAGTGAAATCCATCACCAACAAAAGTTTGACAGACAGGGGTTTTGGAGATTTATGTTGGTTTAATAGAAATCAGATTCCTGCCCTAACATCAGAGGAACGTGTTTGGTTAGGAGTAAGACATGGTTGCCGGTGGAGGATTCTTTTTTGCCTGCTTTTAGATATGTCCTTGCTGCCCTTTATAAAACACAAACATGCAATTAGTGCAAGCACATACAGTGAAATATTCCTGATGTTATCTTCCAGGTGAGACCTGTAGTGCTGTGTTCTGTGTGGATATTAAACTTCCCAACACTCTTTGGACTGTCTTCAGTATTTGCACTGATGTCTTTGGCTCAAATTTCCTCTCTTACAGTGTATAATATTAGTTCCGTATCAGTCTATACCCTTTGTTTTGCAAGTGGCTATATTGATCTAGGCCCTTTTTGTGTCAATATGCACATACTGTCATAGCTGAATGCACACAACAGCTCAGTTCAGTGGGAGTCACTACTCATCCAAGCCCTGACAGGAATGGGATTGGGTTTGTACTGTGCTTTGTGGCTCTTGGCACATCTTTACCATTTACAGCAATTTCTTACTGGCAGTGGAAGGATTTGTAGGCAAAATGGTACAGCTGTATGATACAAGTAACCTTGTTGTTGAACCTACCCAGAAACCAATCCTGACTTGGTTAGGGCATTGCATTTAAACTATATGCAACTCTCTCCAGTCACACCAACATCAAAGCCCAGGACCAGGCAAGAACAAGACACTCTCTACCTGCTGCTTTTTGAGACTATTATTATCTTTTATGGCTGTCAGCTTGAAATACCACATTCAAAAAAAATCAAATACTGTCATTAACTCTGCTTTTATGGATTGGCTTCATGGTCTGCGGATCACATTCTGTACGGCTACTACAAAATTTGATTTTGGTTATTTAAGAATACTACCTAAAGAGTAGCTACCTCTCTTGGCTGATAAGATATCCTCTCCCATCTGTTTCCCCGGAGAACGGACACGTGCTTAACTGTAATCATACGCAGCCCCACAGAATTTAATATTCATCCTATAGCTCATGTGCTCAGGGTTCAAGTGACGGCATAAAGCTGAAACAGGAAGGCTCAGCTTGAGGGTTGCTAACAGAGACCTGTGAAAGAGCAACAATTTGTATAATCCTCTTTCTTTGAACTGATCAAAAAAAAGCACCAAACCCCAAAAACTTACAAACAAGGTAAAGAACACACACTATGGGTAATCTTTAGAGGTCTAAGAACAGTACTAGCAGGAATCAGCCTCTTTTCCAATGGAAACTGCTGCAACTGTTGCCATCACAGCAGATTTTTTGCTAGCTGGCCTGGTTGATTGTGTAAATCTGCTTTACAGATCCTCTCAATGCTGTTTTAGCAATCAGTGAGCGGCAGGCACTTACCATGAAGGGCCATGGTAAATCACTTGTCTTCCCTGATGAGCCTGGCTTCCCACCACTCCAACTCAGTCTCCCCAGCATCCTGCCTTCTTGCGTGGCAACCCAAAGTACTGCTGATGTGACACCAGATGAGCCAATATTTGCTCATTTTGTTTAACTTTATTTCTGTTATCAAACTCCTAAAAACACAGCCGTAGCCAAGAGGATCTCATGCTTGGATTTATAGGGCCTGATTGTCACTCACAGAAAGATGCCTCTGCAGCTCCAACAGCCTGAAAAGTGGGAATAAATTACATTATCAGAATGCTGTAAAAGGAAGAGTTCAGGGTTTACGGGAGTCATATCTATAATATGATCTGATGCTATGGCTTAAAGCAATACGGGAAAGCAGAAAAGGGAACAGTGGAGTTTCAAAATTTCTAAGACCTAACCAGACAAAGTAACCTTAGAAGGAAGATGCAAGACTAGTAGGTAGCCAGTTATCACAATAAAAGATGTCAAGAAGCAATGTAGTAAACCCGAATAAACAGGGTTTTGAAAATGTATATTACAACCCAGTGATATTAAAATTTGCCCAGTGAGAAGCAAGACTAGTGGGTAGCCAGTTTTTGCCATAAAAGATGTCAAGAAGCAAAGTAATAAACCTGAATAAACAGGGTTTTGAAACTGTATATTACAATCCAGTGATACTAAAATTTACCCAGTGACTATTTAGTTGGGATATTTGTCATGTACTATGTCACCAGCAAATGAGTTATTCTGTAATATCAAGTTCAATTAAGAGAAAACCTGTTCATCTTGCAGAAAACCTCTCGTGGGCATCACATTCCTGAAGACTGGTGCTATCAGCTACAGAGGATTGTTATAAACTGTTGGAAAAGGCATCTGTGTAACATATTAGCAGAGGCTTTAAATACATCTCAGCAGGTCCTCTAAAAGAGATAACGTTTCATTTCCTCTGCTGTTTGAATCTTCACAACTAGTGAGAGCGAAAAATCCCTCATTAGAAGTCATGCGAGATATCTTTAAAATCTTTCACTGTATTGTGCATTTCAGCAACGACTGAAGTACGCAAGCACTTCTTCGCAATGTGCTGCACATTACGAACTTTAACCACAGGTATGAAGTTATGTGGCTGTCAGCTACCTGGGACCCCCGTTACAGAACCTACTGTCATGTAAAGATATAAAAGTAGTGTCTAAGCTCCTCATTCTTCTACAAAGATGCAGTTCTGTTTACTGCAATCTCCACTATGCTATAGGCTACTTTGCGGTATAGTGTCCTTTGCTGTGTTACAGGAACTGCAACAAAAAATAGGAAACTGGAACACTTTGCCCAGAAACAGTCTTGCTCTCATGGCAGCATACAGGAAGGAGGCAGGAATGAACATTGCCAGTAGCTCAGTTTATCTCACAATACATCTGGAATGCTCTCCCTGTATCAATATCGCTGAGTGAATTATTCTTCTCAAATCAGCTTGTGCCAGTTCTTTCCACATACCTGCTTAATTCCCTTGAAACCTCTGCAACTCTGTTCTACCTATCTTACCATCAAGCATTTCTTTTGCAGCAGACAACCCCATTGATTTTGCTAGGACATCTCCTGGGATCAAACTCTCCCCGGTTTAAATAAGAACAGCAGACGCTGTCTCTAAACATCTGCTGGCTGCTGCAATGGCTCTCTGATTACAAGCAAGCAATGCCAATGAATGTAAAATTACTTATCAGACAAAAAAAAGAAGAAGAAAATGTTTGAAGAGAGTTACACTGGGGTTGGTGGAAGGATGGGAAGGCGTTTTGGAGAGATCACAAAGACAACATTGTCAAAAATTGATTTGGCTTATTCAAAGCACTAAGATATGTGATTGTGAGAAATTGTAAGATTTCAATTCCCCTATTCAGCTTAGGGTTTCTTTAGATTCTAATTACCACAGCTTAGAATAAAAGAAAGCAACTAACAGAGATAAAGTGACCTTTTATGGAATCTTGGCACTTAAATCCAGTTAGGTTTGAAAGTGTTATTATAAGAGTTTATTGTATAAAATAACACTAGTAACATTTTATATTAAGTAACGGATGTCACCACTGAACTGTCTTTGACCTATGGGGCCACTTGTGATCTTGGAATAAATGTTTGCTTTCAACTGGAGCAGCTCAGAGGTAACCCAGTGATGCTGTAAGCTGGGGCTACCTGTTCGGTGCTATAGCTGGTTCCTTGTGTCCCCACAGGCTGCTCTGTGTTCCTCCAGGGGAGTGAAGGCAGCAGCAACAGTCGCCTCCTGTACAATGTACGGGGGTCTTACAGAAAACAACATGGAAACCCAATTGGTTCAGCCAGCATCAAGGGAAAGAATACCAAGAAAATGAGCATGAGAAGCTGATTCCCCATTACAGACCTGGCCCAGAGTGGCTGATCTGCACTGAACTCATCCACTCTGGTTCCCAAAGGGCTGTGCACCAACTGAGGATGGTGCAAAACACAGAAGGGATACCATCAGAAACACAATGTGCACAAGCTTCTTCATCGCCTTCCCAGGAGGGGCAGGAAAATGGGGACAGTCAAGTCCTGCAGATGGTTTTTCCTGCCTATGTATTCAAACAGTGCCCATAAAAGATGGGAAGAAGAGAGGAATCTTACCCATGGTATTGTCCTTGCAGTCTTTTCATCATCCCAGTGCTTTGTTGTCACACTGAAGTAGTTTTCACCTGTAATGTGCAGCCAGAGTAAATGCTCCTCCTGTTGCAGTGAAGCTGGTCTGCCTGGCAGAACACGACTGTTGGGATCCAGACTGTCATACATCACAGGACTCCTCAGTCCTTGCACAGGACAGAGATTTCAAAGAGCACTGGACTACAGCTTACTCCCTATCATGCAAGGCAACTAACTCAGCAACAAGGACTTGCAAAACTTGCTAACATCTAGCTAGAAGGCAATTTTATTGCCATTTGAGTTGAGATTTTTTTTCCCCTCATTGTGTGTTACGTGGCTGGATTACTGCCTCTGTTGCAGCATCTGCAAAGTTTGGTATCTTCTCCAGTAAAGTAGTGCAGACAGTTATGTAGATTTCACCTCTAAACACCCCTAAACACTTCAAACACCACCATATACCCAGATCAGCATAGTGAAAATGGCCTTTCTCATTGTATCAGGCATTTGAAATTCATATCCAGATTCTATGGCTTGAACTCATCTCCAGTTATAATGTGTAACATAATAGACTAATATGTACTGCTCTGTTGTTCCTTTGATAAAACAACAGCAAAATAGTTAAAGAATGCCTGATTGAACCAGACATGAGCTTCCCACGGGATAAAATTAAACAGCATTATGCTAGTGCTGTGAAGGAAAATGCATCAGTTACCATTGCAAAGATTTAATCATGCAGTGTTGGAAAGAAGATCAGCAGCATGTATTGCCACAGACATATTAACAGAAAACCCAAAGCTTAGAAACACATATATTTAGGTTAAATAAAGAGGAATTCACCTTTCCCTTTCTGTATGATATTGAGCTTTTTTTTTTTTTTGACAAGAGAGAGCTTTGTCTTTTTTTGGTAATAGGAGTTGATGAGGTGTAAGAAGTTAAAAGGAAAATCTCACCGCTCCCATTCCTTCAAAGCCCTGCATTAACTGAGAAATCAGCCTGTTACTTCTCCTATCATCCTTTTGCAGAAGTTCATTACTTAATTCCCATTCATATCGCCTCTGTGGAGAATAACAGGCTGATGACATTTCAGTTAATCATAATCTTCCCTTTCTGTGACAACCTGCCAGCAGCCTTTTTGAAAATAAACTTGCAGAATGAAATTTTTAAAAAGAAGGATTTTTCTCACCCTCATGGAGAAGGGAAAACTGACGAGATGAATATGTGAGGATATTTCACAAATGAAAAAAATATTCTGGATCTATTACCATTTCCCTCTTAGCATTTTATCTGCTATTTCATTTTCTGGTAAATTTTTATTGACGTAACTTCACATTTTTGCCCTTATCCTCTTTGGAATACTGGACTCCTATTGCCTCTCTAATATGCTTACTAACAAGAAGGTTACCTTAAGTTTCCATGGACTGACTTGATTAGCAAGCAGCTACAGAAATGCAAATAAAACCATGCCTTTGTGGGTGTGCATGCATAGAGAAAATCCCATCTAGGGTAAGAAAGCAGGAAACTTTCAAGCTGTTGCTGCTAGCCATCTCATATGTCATGCCGTCTAATAAATATGGCCATTTTTACCCAGCAAACGTACCAGTAAAGAAATGAGAAATGGAAGAGTGAATTGGAACAAACACAGGAAGGCTTGGAGGGTTTGCTTGCAGCAATGGGCACAGGAGTCATCACCAGCAGTTGAACTTCGGTCATGGAAGGTGTAAGACTTGGGCGGAGGCCACTGGAAACCAAGGAATTACTTTAAGCTGGAGGCAAAATCACAAGCAGGCATCACTGACAAACAAAGGAAAAAGTCAAAGGCGGTCTCATCCACAGTGACAGGTTTTGTGAAAGTTCAATCAAAGCTGCACAAGTGTCACCACCATTTGTTCATGGCAACAAAAGACAGGATGTTGAACTAGATGGAAACTGCCTACCTTGTAAACAGCTGCAGTGTTGTCAAGAAGAAATTCAACTTTCTATTAGCAACTGCATACTGCCAGCTTAAAGTCAGGAAGAATATCACAGAATCACCTAGGTGGGAAGGGACCTTTTAAGATCCAACCAATGGAGAGAAAAATAAAACAAAACAAAACAAACCCAAAAAACCCAACAAACAAACAAACAATCCCACCACACAACCCACATTACAACACAACAACAAACCCCAAAACATCACACCCAAAACAACACCAAAAAAAAAAAACAACAAAAAACCCCCCAAAAAACCCAACAACCATAAACAACACACCACATCACCCAACACTAAGACATATCCTTGAGCACCATGTCAACTTCTCTCTTGAATACTTCCAGGGATGGTGCCTCAACCACCTCCCTGGGCAGCCCATTCCAATACCTGACAACCCTTTCAGTAAAGAAATATTTCCTAATAGCTAACCTTAACTTGCCCTAGCGCAACTTGAAGCCATTATCCCTTGTCCTATCATCTGTAACTTGGGAGAAGAGACCAACCCCTGCCTCTCTACAGCCTCCTTTCAGGTAGTTGTAGAGAGCGATAACGTCTCCTCTCAGTCTGCTCTTCCTCAGGCTGAATAACCCCAGCTCCCTCAGCCTCTCCTCATAAGACTTGTGCTCAAGACCCCTCACCAATTTCGTTGCCCTTCTCTGGGCCCGCTCCAGCACCTCAATGTCTTTCTTGTGGTAGGAGGCCCAAAACTAGACACAGTACTCGAGGTGGGGTCTCACCAGTGCCGAGTACAGGGGGACGATCACCTCTCAGGTCCATATCCATGGGTAGGGACAGTGAACAATTCTTTCTGAGTAAGACGGTTATTTAAAATATGATGTCTAATCAAAAAGTGCTTGGCTCCTTCCTGAAGGCCAATCTGCACTTAATCTTTACAGAGGTAAAATGCCCACCTTTGGAGGCAGTCTTAAGGGAATTTTTAAGGGAAGCTTAAGGGATCATCCAAAGGGATGATGATACACTCAGTGGTAACTGGAACTCATGACGTGTCTTTTATCATCAATGCTGAACTCCAAAAGTTCCCATGAACATATAAATAAAATCAAGACTGGCTACTGCAGCAGCAAAAGGTGGGAAGACAGATGGGTTAACTGGGAGGGAGCATTGCAGTTCAGAGCCAGGAGAGACCATGTCAATCCAGATGCTGTAGAAGCTCTCCCTGGCTTTTTGCACAAGTGCCTGGCAAGGCAGCAGCTCCTGCCTTTGCAGAACTGGTAGGCAATGCCAAAGAGTTTCCATACAGAATCAGATGGATGGCAGCATCACCCTTGCACAGAGAAGCAGTGGACCTTTGTCAGCAAAGTAGAGTCAGCTGTTTAATTATGTCAAGAAGAACCAATAAAGAAGATTCCACATACTCCAGTGGCCTTGGACTAGCTAGGCCGGTGAAGCAAAGGCATGAGGGGCAGATGTTATGTGACTGGTAGAAAGACAACTATGCCAGCTTATCTCTGATGATGGTGCAGTGTTACATCACAGCTAAGGATTCTGGAGACTGAGATCCTGAGCTCTTTTTCAGTAACTCCAGGGCCCACAGGACCGCAGATGCATTTACAGCAATATTAGGAAATTCAACAATTTGCTCAATCCTTTCTTTAAGGTACAATTTCCACTTGATGACACAACCTTTGTGATCTCCTGGTCCTGCAGCATGTACCCTAGTATCCAAAGGTGTTTTGGTGCTGACTTCAGAAAAGTTCAGTCTTCTATACTAGAGTGAAAGAATATCTGATTACTGCTAAACAGTTACTATCTGTAACTACATCTTATCTCATGGTTGGTTGTTACAGCATAGATTTTTATCCACCTTATTGCAGGGGGGTCAATGCACCCTTCAGCAGCTAAGTAATTCCTTTGGACACATTGCTTAGTACCTCTTCTGTAGAATATAAGCTTTTTAATTAGGTCTTTTGGACCAAAAAGTGGGTTCTGGCAAGGAGAAGAACATAGAAGAAAACAAGATTACGTAAATCCACAGAGAATCTCCTGTAATGTCTATTACTTCCCTCCAGTGTTTAGTTAATATAGGAGGATATTGTCAGTTAGGGAGACAACTCATTTTGCCTGAACATACATAATATCAGCTCAAGTGAGGTCATTGTAACATCAAATGCATATAAAGATGAAAATTTGTTTGCATTAATTGCAAGGGTAATTGTATGGTTGTGCATATCTGCTTTGCTACTTCTTTTTTTCTTTTTCCTTAGAAGTAATAGAAAAGTCAAAGACAGTTGCTTTACAAACACTTAGGCAATATTAGCATTGAAATGTGTTTCTTTCAGAGAACTTTCATTCCAGCTCTTTCTGCAGTGGGTAGGAAACTCACACCCACCACATACCACCCCCAAGGTCTATCTGACTTGTTCACACAATGTACAGTATAATCACTCTGCACTTCCACTACAGAAGGTGGCCAACCGCGTGACTGGTAACCATAGCAGCTGCAATAACCAAAAAAACCTCCAGTGCTGAATGTATGCACAAGTCTGTTGCTTTAGCATCACTTTATTCGCCATGAACAGCATCAATGGCTATGCCTCAAAATGTCCCAGTGTTTGATGATGGAAAAGATGCTGTTCGTCACCACAAGGAAATCAGCATGTCTCACACAGAAGAATCCTTTCTGTCACTCTCTTGACTTCTGTAATGTCTAGAGATATTTTTCTGGAGCTGTAATCTCAGACATCCAAGCTAGGATTTCTATTTCTCGCATGGGAAAGATTGGTCCTGGAGATTTTCCATGCTGGAATTGTTGGTCGTTTTCCTGTCATGTGCTGAGTGTTGTCTGCCAGGGACCAAAAAGTAATGACAAGCAATAGCATCTGATTCTTTCCCAGTAACAATGCCAAAACACAGTATCAGGATACCACTAGCTGTCTCAATGCTATTAACTCTTTCACAGAGGATCAGTGAACTTTCCACAGGTGGGGCATGTGAGCAGGGAAGTTCTCCCTTTCCCCTCCCTAATGGTCACTTTCCAGCTGATCTGAAGCTTGGGAGAATGTAAGCCCTTGAAGAAGATTGCAGCAGGATGGGGCTCTCCTCCTAGATCATCCCATCTTATGGGATCTACTTCCCCAACATAGCCCTCCCCAAGGACTTACAAACATTTGTTGATCTGATAGATGCAACATCTCTGGTCTGCCTCTTCTTTCTCGGTTACTGGAGTGAGGGGGGTTGCAGATATAACAGCACACCAGCGCTGTAGAACCAAGTGAAGGAGGGAGCAGAGTAAAAGCAAGAGCAAAATGAAGCCAAGTAGTGTCACTGCAGGCACTACAGTGTGGAGCTAAGGCTGTTGTAGATATTTTGACAGAATATCCTCTTAGTTCTGGTAAAAAATTTTCTACCGTGAACATTTAGAAGCCTGTTAGCATTATGGTGTTGGTATACCATCCACTATCAAAAGCATTCAGTCCCCGACAGTATGTCACACTTGGACATAATCCAGAGCCAGTGACAGTCTAAGACCTGTGAGTTATAAAGCCAATCCCTGCATGCTTATTTATATTAAAAAGCTCACATTTCAACCCAAAGCCTGAAACCAAGATATAGCTCAACATGCAACAAATTACAGATGACTCATGAAATCTGAATTCAAGTCTTTTGGATTCCAGCACAGAAAGCTACCACCTAAGCAGCTGCTTGGCTGAAGATTTCCTTTCTTCTACATTTCTTTAAAAAGCAGTGCCCTTCAGAATATCAGGAGCCTCAAAAAAAAATCAGTACTATTATTTTCAATATTTTTTTTTTAAACAGAGGAAACACAGCAAGTACAGATTACTCAGTAAGTAATCTAAAAGAAAATTTTATGCTGCAAATATGGTCTTCACTGAAACCTAAAGTGCTCGGCTAACATCTTTACAGGACAAACCTGTTTTGCTTTCCCATAAAACAGTGGAGACACACAGACACAGAGAACAGCTGGTCCACGCATCTCCAGAAATAAACACACAAGTTCCTACAATTATGGTCAAACTGCTGTAGCTATTAGTTGCAATAAATACTCATCTTTGCAGAATAGCATAGAAAAAGCTTACCAGTCACAACCTCTCCATTAGTTTGCAGCCTTCCCCACCAGTGTGACCCACAAGTTGTGCTCAGGAGACTAAGCCAGAAGTGCTCAGGAGAACATAAGGATTATAGCTGCCTCCTTCCTTCACAAAGGCAAAGGAAGGGCAGGTATCCCACAAACCTCCTTCGCTGTTATGCAGAGCACTGTGGGCAAAAGTGGACCAGGACCATCAGGCTGGAAGGGTGCCATGGACAAAGGGGCTACTGGAAGAGCCCACCAGCCAGGTTTCACAGACACCTCATTGTTTAAGCCTCTTCCTGGAGTGATCAGCTGAGGAGCTGTTATGCTGGTTGTTCATGATGAGAGATCACTCAGAGGCTCACCTAAGCAACTCGTTCATGAATTGCAAAGCCTTTGAAGGATCTCTGTTTTAAGCAGAGAACTAGCCCCGCCATGACAGAGCCTATCTAGTGTGTTAAAGGATGGGATGACAGCAATCCACATTGCTATAGATGAAATATTAATTTTATTGTTACCATATATTTTTCATTACTTCTGTAGCACAATAATTGAATGGTAAATACCAGCATTTTTATATGACTACACAAACAAAAGATCACTTACCTTAATTTATTACATGTTTCCATGACTCTCTTGTGTAAGTGCTTTTATTCCCACAGAACAACAGTCTCTCAGTTGGTTTTTAATTTTGGGGAAACAATTAACTTAGCATACCATCTTTTCTAAGAAATTTAGCCAAACCCAAGTCCCTTATTAAAATTAGATTTCCAGTCAAGAGAATTATAATTATGTCTCTTCTACCCAGACATTTTCTATTAAGGCATGATTCCCTTTATTCTGCTGTCTTCCACAGAGAGCAGTAATTATTAGGACAATAAAAAAAATAAGTAGTTTTAAGTTTTGTCTTTTACTGAAAAAGTTTCTTGCTATACTGATACCCCTTCAAGACTGAATCTATCTTCTAAAATTTTAGAGATTTTAAATATTTGTCAGTATAGGGGATGTCACAAAGCAGTTTGCATGTAGTTAGACAAAGTTGGTAACAGATGTGCTTACATCAGCTCTGATAACATTCATAAACTCATTTAACAGAGACTTCATAATGTCTGCAAAATTATATTCAAAAGTAATTACTTCCCTTGCAGCATTCAGTCTGTCTCACTGTTGAATATAATCTTCACATATTAGTGTATTACACATTTGGAGAGGAATTGGTGAAGTAGTTGCTAGTACAGTGAGGAATGATCAGCATTCATTTTACACTATAGCCTTGCTTTAAAATGACGAGCCAAAATAGGTAACCTATGTGTTAATAAAATGTGTGAGAGAATCAGATATTTTATAACTCAGTTGGTCATGAATAATGAGTAGGCTTTCTATTTGTAACCCAGTATACACAGCTATGGGAAATTATGGCACCATGCCTTCCTTTAATTTGATCTTGCTGGGAAAGTCTGTGGAAGTTGGCTTAGCATTGATTTTTTAACACTCTGAAGATTCAATAGATACAGATGCACTTCTTAGGAAAGCCACTGGAAATGCCTGGCTCTTCATGTGCTTGTTGCTATTGCACGAGGAAGCCTGGATAGTACAAAGCAGAGAAGCATTGCATCTGGTAATGAGTTTGGGAGGTCAGACCCTCCCTTAGTTGCTGTGATCATTAAGCTGCTCTTTCACCTGTGTGTCTCTTCTTCCCGTATATGCTCTGTAATACAATATGGCAGGCTGTTCAGGATGAAGAGCAGTGGGTGCAATTCTTGCTCTTTCACATGTAATTGGGATAAGCCACTTGTGACTGTAACTCATTTGGCGACGCAGTGACTCACGTGGATCATTCTCTTGAGTTTGACTCAACCACCAACTCTGAGTAAGACATGCCGGCTCAAGCCTCCTTCTTCAGTGGAGAGAGCAGAGTGTGGAAATGAAACTCCTGTCCCTCGAGAACAGAGCAACAACCTGCCTGTATCCTGCCATGATGCCTGTTCAGCACAATTCCTCACCAACAGGCTGTGGAGGTTTCTGTGACCTTAGTGGGATTGCAGAGGTCACCTGTTCCTTTAAATAGAGCCCCACCTGGGACCAGGGAGCTACAGGAACCTGGAAAATAGCCGTAAAAGCATTGTAGCCTTTAAAAAACACTTAATAAGATTTCAGAGGATGCTCTTTTTTTTCTTTTTTTTTTTAGTTTATCAGCCATCAGGGAAAAAGTAGATCAGAAATCAGTGGTCTTCAGTTCCTACATATGAAGGGTAGAAAGCTGAATTCTGCTCAGCCTTCCTTTTGCTTGAAGGATCAGCCTTCAACTACATACCACTAAAAAGTTAAGCATTACTCTGTTTCTTTTTGTTCTTGATTATTAGATATTTATTACATTGCTTTTATAGTCTAACCTCTTCAGCTTTCTGAGCTGGATTTTCTTTCTTCTGTGGGTGTGCTCCCCCACCCTCACCCCTTCTTGCATTTCAGGATTATCTGAACATTGTTAATATTATTTTTATCACATTTCTCCTTGCTTCTATTTTCAAAATAAATTTTGCTACACAGAAACTGCCTTACAAACTGACCCAGCTACACTGTAGTCCTTGCTCCCATACCATTGCTCCCATTACCCTAATCCCATTCCCATCACCTAGAGCAACAAGGAGGGTAGAGTTGTATTGGTCAAGCAGAGGATCCTAGAGACTTTTTTCATGTCTCAGCTATGCAGGATGGCTTAGGGACCCTGAGGGCGGTACACACAGCTGCCTTCCTTGGGTCTGATCCAGGAAGGAGAAGAACACAGGGTCCCCAGTCCCTGTCGCTGCACACCAGCAGGAAAGCAGGATGAACAAGAAGCTGAATGAGCCTCCCTGAGCCAGGCAGAGGACTCAGCTACTACCTCTCCACCATCAGGATGTTTAATCACAGCCTCAGCCATGCCTTGCTGTGGGTGGGCTGTAAAACATGGAAAATTTCAGGCATCTTCTCCCTAACCTCCCTTCTCACATACAGAAAGACAAGATGGAGCCCACAGAAAAAATCTACTCTGTTTTCACATACAAGGACATAACACTCTGCCCTGCGTTTCTCAGCAGTCAAATATTTGCTTGGTGGGCTGTCTCCAAAGCTGTTTCCAGCAGCAGGGCTAGACAGCTTCCTGCAGCCACAGAGCTCTGCTCCTCCCCTTGCCCATCCCTTCTCTCACTCAACATGCCAGAAAGTATTTAAACATCCACATAGAAGCTCATGTTTGAGATTTCATCCAAAATACACCCTTCTACCACCCACTCAGAACAAACTCATTTTATTTGTCTAAGAAGAACAAAGGGCCGAGCAAGTTAACCCTGCCAAGCTTACAGCCAGGAATCCAGACTTTCACATCCCATTTATAACACCCAAACCCACCCATTCAGCTAATCCTTACACAACTGTGATAAATCATCCTATGTCAGAGGCATCACAGGAGCCAGGACTTTGCTTTTACCAAATTTAAAAAGGAAAGAGGAAAGAAGGAAGAACATCCAGCAAAGAGAGGCAGAGGCCCACTTTCTTCTTTGCCTTCTGGAAAGGTGTATTCCAGCAGGTGAAGGACGTGTATGAAGCAGGATGAATAAACACACACCCTCTCCATATTACTAATTACATAGCCAAGGTATTCCAATTCAAGGGATAAAAAATAATAAAGGGATATTTTTTGTGCTTTTCAGTATTTTCAGAAAAGAAAAAATCCTTGCAGAGAAGTGTGAAAGAAAATGCCAGGCAAGCTAGAGTTCAAGCTGTACACATAGTTGTGTGTGCACTGTAATGCCATTGAAAGAGTTTCCCTGCAGTTGGCAAACCAATTTATCTCTAGACTTAAAGCAGGGTGTCAAGACCATTGCGGTAGAGGAGGAACTGTGGAGAGCTGTGCTGGGGGCTGGCAGACTAGATGTCAGCACGCTGATGGCCACTCTGTGGCTACCAGCCATCACTCAGCTCACAAAATCTCCATCTAGAAAGATTGACTAAAGATACTGCCAGTTCTTCTATCTGTTTAGACAATGTGCCTATAGGTATCCCTGAACTCTATTAATAATCTCCTGAACTTTTAATAGCTGCAATGCTCACCCACATCAGTTTATGTAGCTCACTGCTGAAAGCAGGGCTCTCTAGAGTAACAGTTTCCAAATGCAAAGGGAAAAATACTTTCAGACAGGATGATTTATTGCAGAAATGCAAAAAATGAAAGAATGGAGAGAGAAGTAAAATGCGAATCTGGACCAGAATGAGCAGTGTCTCCATCTTGAACCAGCTTGCAGTCCCATTGCTCCTCAGGCAGGCAGGCAGGCAGGCTTTTCATTTCAAGGCTGCTACATAGAGAGCGTACAGCATTCCCACGCAGAGATGACTAAGACCCTGACTGTTCAGTTTGCCAAGCCCCTCAAATAATCCTAAGTAAATACACTGCTTTCCAGAACCCCCTCAAGGTCAAAAATTGCACAAAACCTCCCTCGTTGGCCTACTACTAGCTGTTTTCCTTCCAGGAGAAAGCTCGTATCCCCTCCCATAATTTTTTAACCAGCTGATCCTAAAACTTCAAAGAAGTTTTTGATATTTACATGTCCTTGGGACCAGTTCCCTGACTAGTACATTTTAGTTATGATTTTTCCATGAGTACAGTATTTTAATGCTAATAATACACAGAAATTGTTTACAGAAGTAAAGATGGGTGATAAGAAGAGAATTTGCAAACATGCTGCAATTTACAGTCTTTTCCGGCCTTTTTCTTTTGTTTGGATGAGTGGGTGGGTGATGAATATTAAGCAAAAAGAAAACCACTTGCAGGTTTATGTTAGCAGCTGAAGTCCATGCTGTTACAGCTACTCTGCTACCAGCACTTGCTGTGTTTGCCTATGCTGTGCCTGCACTTTTAACTGTGCTCTAGCTATACCCTTTCTTTAATCACTTGGCTCTCTGCAGCAAATAGGTTTCAAACCCACGTTTTTCAATCGTACACACAGAAAAGTAGAACTAGTTCTCATTCCTGCACTGCTGATTGCTTCCAGTTCCCTGTTCATCTGCTTGGCTTCTGGCCCAAGCAGGCTAAAGCACAGCCTGCCCCCTGGGGGTCCCTTCTTCGTCCTCAGGTGCACCACAGCTATAAGATTCTGCTGTAACCACAAGCCTCTTTTTCTCAGCAGGCAGGTTTGCTAGCATGTAGAGTGATAGGAGACCCAAGGTTCAAAGCTCATGAAGAGAGCTTTCCAGCATCGCATTTCCACTGTGGGATAGATGCTAGCACAGGAGCCTGAATTTAAATCTGACCTAAACTTTCCTGATGTTTAGGGATGCTTGTAGGTGGGATTTTGGCATAGTCCATTAGGGAGACAGGATGCACTTTCTCACAAAGAGGAAAACATCCGGACAGCTTAATCAGCAGGAGCACGAGGGTGTCTTATAATTTCTGGTAAATTTGTTTTGGTACTGGAAGAAAGACACAAACTCATCTCTCTTGAAGGGAAGTATCTGTTAGGATTGCACATTTAGTTCTCATGCTCTCTCTCATGGGAGGAAATGTGGTGTTTCTTTTTTCCCCTCATCCAGAGGATATCTTCATTATGTTCTACTAAGAGCTCAGCATTACACGAGGACATTGCTAATGAATGCCTCTAGGCTTCAAAGGGCAGAGTCTTGAGAGCTCTACGATCAAATATAATAATTTGCAGTTCTGCAGTACCATCCATCTGAAGATCTGGTCTGTTTGTACAGATTCCTGTGAATTAAGCTCCATGTCTCACATGTGAGCTATTTCTGATAAATACTGAATACCCTGGTAGGAAGGACACATTCCCAGGAGGTCAGAGACAGAGCAATAAGCACTTCTGACTGGAGGAAGTTAAACCCAGGTGCCCAGTATTCTGGGCAGGTCCTCCCTGCAGCAGCGTGTGCTGATGGGGAAAAGGTGACTTCACACCTTTTGTTTGCTCAGGTCCCACTAAAAAGGAAAATTAACTCTGCCCTTTGCCTGGTATGTAGGACCCTGATGACTGACACAGGGCTCTAGATTTTATGCAGTCCATTTAATCTTATCCTACATGATTAAATAACTCAAGAAAAGTTACAGAATGCCCTCACAAGGTCTGTTTCTTCTCTTTCTTTTGGGTCTTCTGGTCCAGTCAATGCTTTCTCAAAATATTGGAGAAGCAAAAATATGCTTCTCTAAAATATTTCTAGACAAGAATGAACACACTTTTATTCTACCTATTGGGACAAGTGAAAATTGATAGGTTAAACCCCCTGCCGCTTCATCTATGATTATCCTAGCCACCTTTGTTTCAGGAGTCAAAACTGAGAACACGTTTAGAGCTCAAATCCTCAAAGTAGCAGTATGAAATGATACTATATCATTAGACCAGAAGTTTCACTGCCAAGTGTCTTAATTAAAGATTTAAAGCCTCTTATATCAAGTAGATTTCTCATGCTAGTTTTTGTTAGTAAGATGTTTTTAGTAGCAGTGAGGTCATTTGTCAAGTGGATGCACGTTCATGTTGCCAAGTTCAGGTCCTCATTTGTTCAGAGGGTTAACTGTTTAGTTTTAGCTGTTTTGAACAGGAAATCCCACTGATCTGCAGGTTGTGGAAAAGTCCAGAGAAGTGGAATTACAGTAATTAGTGGCTTAGCTTTAATTAACACTGAGTTGTTAATATAAGGAATCAATAAAATATATATCAGTATTGAAGGCTTTTTCTGCTTTTGTTTGTTTGTTTGTTTGTTTTTGTTTTTGTTTTCCTAGCATCATTTGATTTATGCCAGAGGAAAAATAAGAAAATTTCTTTCAGCAAGATGGGAAGAGAAACACATGGTCGAGGCAGGGCAGCTGATGAAATCCTGCCGGAGGGAGAGGTCTGAGACACGTCCGCATCCAGGCAGCTGGAGGGAAAGGCATTCTCCCAGCCAATGAGAAAGACTATCCAAAGGTCAGGGGGTAGCTAAGCAACAGAAAGGAAAAATCCTCCATCACTTTCAGCTGAAATAAAGCAAAAAAAATAGTAATTCTGGGATTTAATAGCAATGTTGTCCAACGGGTAGGCAGCATAGCTATGGGAGCAGGCGGTATCTAGTCTTCCTCTTTTTGCAGAGTTGCTATGTGACATTAGACAAATGAACTACTTTTTGCCTCAGTTTCCCCACCTAAAAATTTATATAGTGTGGCTCAACCTTATCAGCATAGGAGGGCTGGGGAACCTACATTTCTATATTGCTTTAAAATCCACAGGTAAAAAAAGCTGCCAAAGTTGAGACTAATATAATGAATTTCTAGTCTAACATAATAAATTTCTGTTTTTTTCTAATAGGTAGACACACAGTAGGAACCATTTTGACAAGTGTTAGTGTAGGTGGAAATGACTCACTTGGCTGCACGGGAAGCTAGCTGCTGTAGATGGGCTGCTGCTCCAGCCCTAAAAAAATCCCATAAAACAGATCTTGCAAAATAAAATGAATCTTGCTGCTCTGTTACTAATTACCTTAATATATTTAACATGTGTACATATGAGCACATCTTAATTTATACACATGTGAATACATGTACACTTCCTACAGTGTATTCATTCTTTATGTTACTTATATAATGAACAACTAATGCCAAAGAGGGACCCAATCGTGTGTGTTTTTCTCCACTGTACTTACCAATATCATAAGATGACCTAGAAAATACCATATGGAAATTTTCTGAATGTTGTATACATGCCCTTTAAGAGATCTGTTACATCCAGAAGGGGTTTTAGCAATAAATGTATTGTAACAGCATGCACAAAAATGTAACTGACAAAACTAAGGCTCAGAATAAGACCAGAAAAACTTAGGAGTTAAGATCAGAATTTAATTCCCAATTCCACCAGGGATTCTCTGGCTTCCTGAAGGAGACAAGAAAGCTACAAACCACTGCTGGGTCAGGTCCCAGATGGGATGAGCTCCTGTGAATGGCTGCACCCAATGAAAAGCTCCTGGTGGCTGCTCCTCCGGGCATCTCCACTTCCTTCCCTCCGCACAGTGTTTGTGCATACACTGTGCAAAGTAGCTATCAAGTACTTACTGGCTGAATTTGTGTCTTTAGATCTACATCTTTCTCTTTAGGGAAGGGTAGAGGCTGAAAAGTGTCTTCCTGGGAAGGTGAAGACGGGTAAGTACTAAACTACAGCTGCCATTTCTTCCATTGCAACAGGGGTGCTTGTCATGATTTCAGAAAAGTAGATGTCAGCTACTCACATTTCCTTCTGGCCTTAACAGCTCTCAGCCATGGCATAAAGGAGAGACAACATAAGTACATGCTAAAGAGAAGCTCTTTACAGGCTACCTCTGCTGTGTTCCATCCAGGTTCCCAGCCCTGGGGCACCTCAGAGACACCTGAGTGCAATGGTGGAGTACAATCTGCCCATGTGTTCCTTCCTGGGAAGGGGACATGAGCATCCCAAAGCCGAGGGACAAACCATGCCCCTGCCTACCTCAAGGGACAAACAGAAAAGCATGCATTTCTGCTCATGTCCCAGGCACATGTCTTCTCTTGCCTGCTCCCACATGCTGACACACAGATATTAAAGCAACTGCTAAGAGGCAGCTAGTCAGAGATCTGCTGATTTATGTCACGCTTAATGTTGGCAGAAACAAACTTGGAGGTGGAGGCAAGAACAATTCAGTGGCAGCATTTCAATGCCAGATTTAAAAATTGGGGCCTAATGTTTCTGTAAATTAAAATGACCTAATCAGTCAATGGGCTAGGAGAGTTTTCCAGCTAGGAAATTACTATGGAGTCCAGTTGGGCAGTTCCCAAATCCCCCCTTGCAGAATGTCAGTGTGGTAAAGTACTGAGGAGTGCCTGCAGATAAAGCTGCTAAATTCCACTCCAAGCCTTCTCCTGCCACAGATCCCAGGGGAGTTTACTAAACAGGACTTCTGCCATTGTCCTTGCCAGGAAGGAAAATTAATACTGTTAACTACAAGCCTGCAGTTACTTTCTCCGTTTCATACTCACCCACTTCCATAGTCCTTTGTGCCTCCCATAAATTTCAGCTGCCTTAGGAAGGATCTCAGAGACTCTCCCAAGCTACGGAACTGGGATTTTGTTCATATTTCAAACTTACCATGAATATTTTTGCAGGTTCAGGCCCCACAGCTTCTAGATGTAACTTAGTCAACGTGCCTAGAAACACAGGGCACGGACTAACATTTTCAGAGGCACCTTATTTCTAAGTTAAGTCAATGGAAAAGCACCCATTTCTTATAACTCGCTCTTTGACTCTTTCTTACAACTCATTTCTTACAAAGAATCTTGCTGTAAGTTTTCAAATCCCAAATATCCTGGAAGGAAAGGAATGGATGCAAAAAGCATCTGAGACCCACCCTAAAGGCAAGGATGCAATAGCAAAAAACGTAGCACCTGAGTGCTCCATGGACTGAAGAACCACTCCACAGAAAGCCTGTGACTGACTGCTCTGCATAACCACACTCCCATATATTTTCTATAGCCAATAGGTCACTCCTGTTTTGGCATTTGGAGTAATCTGACCCACCCTGCATTGTGAGTGAGGGGCAGCTGGGCATGTGAGCATGTGACTTGCTAAAATAAGACATAAGCCCTTGAAAACAGCTTAATATAATCTTTCAGAGGGTCAGTCAAGCCTTCTATGGGAGAGTCCTATTTTTCCCTTGCGTCTGGCCAGGACTGTGCTATTACTAATGATAAAAGAAAAGATCCTTCCCTTCATTGATTTGTCCTATAGTAAGCATCCAGATAGATGAGATTTCAGGCAGTGGCACTGTTTCCCCAGCCTATATTTGCTTTTTCTTCTACAGAAAGGAACCCAAGGAGGATCAGGGAGGAGAAAGTGCTTTTCACTCCAATGATTTTGAAACAAAATTTAGAAACAATTTAGAAACAAAAGTATCCACAGCTGGAAAGCAGAGTTTTGTCCTGAGAAAAGGCAGCGTAAAGAGAAATCACTAAACTTCTGCTGAAAATAATGGAAAACACCTGCAATGTAGCTCCCTAAGGAGGCTAATTAAGTGAGGAAGATTGGGGCTTATTGGAACTCACAGACTCTCAGCAAAATTTAAAGTATTATCTCTCATATGACTTATTTGCTTGCTATTTTAGGGAAACATATTTTTCCTTTGTTATACTGATTAGATGACAAGATTGATTGACTTTCTATGTTACTTTGAGTGACTCACGTATATCTGTAGTCTCCAAAATAGGTATGTGCTAAATTATTTACACCTTCTGCACATCGGTGTCCAAAAAATCCATTCCTGCCACAGGAGCAAGACTGTGTGCTCACAGGTGGTCTCTTTTCTTATACAAATAAGAAACGCGCAACCANCCTTTTTTTTTTTTTTTCAAATTATAGCCCATATTTTAATTTTCTCCTTGTCTCAAGTAGTTGCATTTATCTATCTCATAGGCTGTTGAAATAATTTTGAGGATACACAGGGTGCTTTGCAAATCCAGAAAATGACAGTCCTGACCCCATGAGTGTAATATAGAATGAACTGAAACAAGTAATGGGAAAGAAAAGAAGGATAAATATGCAAGCAAGCAGAGTAATCACATTTTAATACGTATCTAACTGGTCTAGTTTGTAGTGTTGGCAACATTTATTTGGCAAGATTTTAGTTCAATATACTACTGTATTAGATGATGTTTCCTTGCCCCTATAATCCATGGCAATGCAGCTAGAACATACGGTGCATGACGAATGAGATGAGGGACTGGCTGGTGTCACAGTTAGAGGCAGATGAACATCAAGCTGCACAAATAGATACCGTTCCAATCTGTGACACAGATTTTGTATATGACGTTAGTTAAATCATTCAGACTTTTAAGAGATGGTCAGTAGTTACGTGTTCATTATTTTGCGGGTGCCTGAATTGAGGCTTTGAAATTGCAGGAAGTGCTGAAGATCTAAAGGCAAAGCAAGCTGGAGCCAGAGCATGCAAAGTGCTGTGAGTCACTGCGTGCTGTGAAACATGAAGTCCCACTTAATAAGGAGACTTAAAATCAGTGACTTCTTTTCAGCTTCTGCTATCCATTCCTCAGCTCTGCATTCATGAAATACAGCCCTGCATTCATGAAACACAGGTAGTGCCCTGCTGCCTCAGAGGGAAGAGGTAGGACAGACGAGTTAGTATTTGTGAGGCACACAGTTACTATAGCGATAAGCAGCACAGAAAAACTCACAAGGAAAGTAATTGCCTTCAATGCAGATAGTGTGCAGTCAATAAGGCGTGGAGACACTCAAGAACAACGAAGGAAAAAATTTCTGAGCAGCTGCTCATTAAGTGAGCACCATCCATCTTGTGCACTGGGTGAGGGAAGGGTCCTGTGGAGTGCTATGTGATCATAAAATTAACAGTAATCTTTTAATACAGGCATACGGGTGATCTTAACCCTGGTATTTCCAACTCATGAAGGCCCGACTTTGAAATCTTTTCAGTAAGGACAGAGATCATGCAGTATATGTTTATCCATGTTGTAGCATCAAGCTGATAACACATCATCTGGGACACTTAAGTCCCCTACACAGACTTCTGTTACTTGGACCATGGAAATAACTGACTGCAATAACAATCCCTCACCCTTGCGATGGGGAGAAATGGGAAGGTACAGAAATCTTGGCTTTCATGGGGGAAAGAAATAGTTTACAGAAAAATATTCTTCACCCAGTTTTTTTCCCCTCTGCCACTTCTTTTCCAAACTGTCCATGCTCTTCCTTCTCTCCATCTCCTTGCCCAGATTTCCCTTGATTTAAGTGTGTTCCTGTTGTCAGCTTCACCCCCATGTTCTGGCTAACACCCAGTTTCCAATCTAGGGCACCTTGTACAATTTTGTTAATCATCCCAGCTGGTTTCTTAGTTGCCTCTCCTAAACAATGTGAACTCTGCCTCTGAATCTTGGCTTCTTGTAAGCTCTGTCTTCCTAGCTCCTAATACCTACTATCTTTGCCAAGTCAGCTTCAGATTCCTCTTCCCTATCTCCTCCTCTGATTCAGTTTTCATGACCACCCAGTAGTTGCTATTTTCAGAAAATGGAGATTCTCCTAAGAAGCCAATTGTAGCAATTCTGGCTAACGAAAATACTTAGTATTGCAAGATGAATTAAGTGTCACATGTACTGGCAGCATGGCAAACTTTGACAAACATATTTTTACATACTGAAAACACAAAAATAAGTCCTGAGATCAAGTGCTGTCACAGGGTGTTGTTGCGAGTGCTGCATTACAGCAGCGTTCTCTGATTTTTGGTAGGATGTTCTGTGTATTCTGAGTGTGAGGAAAATTACTGCAGACACTCAAGTAACTAGCTCTACATGGCTTCCCTTTAAGACGTAGGGTTTCAAGGAAGAAAAGAAGAGTGCTCTAGTAAAAACTGCAAACAATATAGCTACATTTGGTTTTTTGTTTCCTGACAAAGAGTGTTTCCTAACGCTACCTGACTTGGTTCCTAAGAACAGTCTGGTAGTGAGGTGAAAGGGGAAAAAATGTCCTTCTGACCCAAGCCCTCTTTCCACCTCCAGGATGAAGACCTAAGAAGGTGAGGGTGGCCAGACAGGGTGTCAGGAAAGGCCAGTCCCTCTGTTCAGTAAGGGATGCTCAAACAAGTACAAGCACAGGGTTGTTCTGATCCCAGTATAATCTCTAGCAGGCTGCAGTTTAAGGACTTCTTCAGCTTTGCTGCATCTGTATCCATTGAACTTGACACACCTTACTACCACAAATATAGCCATAAAGTTATTTTTTATTTGGTTTGGGTTTTGGGCCTCGCCTCTTCTCTTCTCTTCTCTTCTCTTCTCTTCTCTTCTCTTCTCTTCTCTTCTCTTCTCTTCTCTTCTTCATATTCTTCTAGCATCCACAGCAAACCAGAACTCTCAAACACAAACTAATATGCTATGGAAGAAAGCACTGCCCCCTGCACTTTTTTAATGACTGGCTGAGTTTGATGCATCAGTGTGCATGTTGAATGTATACAAAACTGTAAACACTGAAGAGGATCAGGGGAAGAGGGATGCAGGGGCTATGATCGCACATGGCTCTCCTGTATTGCCACTGAAGTTCTGTTACCAGCAGGTAGGCAGCAAATCCTGTGTCTTCTAGTCTCAGGTCTATTGACATTTTGCTGGGAATCACTAATTCTCAGTGCTGTTTCTAGTCTGTCACTTGTGGCTCTGTGCAATCTCCAGGTCCCCCTTCATCTTGATTCTCCCATGATCTTACATTAAAATTTTTCCCCAGTCCCAGAAATGTTATGGCTACTGGCTGGACGCTGACCTGAAAGATGATGAGGATGCCCACCATATCAACTGAGAAGTTCATTACAGCAAAGTAACAGAGAAAAAAGGGTGCTTATGAGTATAGAAACACTCTTCTGTAAATACAGCACATCCAACCTGATGCCCTAGTCAGAATGTTAGAGGAGCAGCCTCCAGAGTTTCATGTAACCATTCCAGCTGCTTAATTCATTTTTGCAGTTTACAGCTAACAATCAATCATACACTCTTCAGTTGTTAACTTTTTTTGTTTAGATGATTTGGATAATTAAAGTACCACAAATTCCATGGTGTCAGCGGGTCTCAGACGGACCTCCTGCTGGCTCTGCAATCTCTTTCAGAGATCAGAAAATAAAACAATGAATAATACTAGAAGGAGTACAAGTAACCCATATTTTATGTTTCATGTTTCCTAATGACAAGGTCACATAGTCAGCAGTGTGATCAATGCAAATACAATATGCCTTTGGAAAAAGGCCAATGTCTGCCTGTGGAAAGGGCAATGAAGGGAATTGTTTCATAATAATGCACTTTATGGGTAGGGAGCAGTGGTCCCAAAGCTCTACCAAAAGGACCGAAAGACCAGTGACTCAAGTTGCCAAGTTAAAAAAAACAAGTCAATGGCAAGTCCCTGGATATGTATATGTGGCCATGATGTCCTGTCCTTTCAACACACATCTCTCTCACACATACTGCATTTATGGCAGCATCATTTTGCTATGGCTCAGAAAGCCTACCCTCAGCAAATATCTAGAGCTAACAACTGTTCTGCATTTAGTTGACATGCACATGGCAGTGGTAAGCCTGGCCAATCACTGCTATCTCTGCTAAAACGCAGGCATAAAAACATTAAAATCCACAGATGTTAAATTGTGTCAGCTCGTCTAACCATTTGAAGTATTTAATTCTGCAGACTATTTTTAACTGCCTGCAAAAACTACATCATTCCTTCCTATTGCTTGTTCTTTGCTTATTGTGTATATTGCGTCTTTCACAATCACAGGCAACACCCATATGCTGCAGCAGCACACATGATACCCTCAGCAAACCACCACCCTACTTTTCTTATTTCCCTCCGTGGCTTTTCATGATTATGGGACCGAGTAAGATGCTTCGCTTTGCCATCAGGACTCTGCCTACGTGAAGAAGATTCTGAGAGCTGATAATAGTTTTTCAAAATGTAGGTAGGGTGAGAACAGTTGATGACAAATGTAAAGCTAGGGAAGGATAAAGCATGGCTGAGGTGAAAAGTAACAAGCTAGAGAAAGGTGAATTGCATAGTCCAGCAGAGCTCTGGGAAGCCTCTGGAATTAGGAGTTTCTGATCATGTGTGAGACTGAGCAAAGGGACATTGGTAGAACACGTTGAGAGTTTTTTGACTCTTGGATTAGAACTAATAAGAGTACACCAGCTCAGTCGTTGCCTTCTTTATTCTGTCCTTACGGCACATGGGACCCACAGAGAACACAAGGAAGCAGGAGAACTGCCCTCACACTCCAGCGGAATAGAGGTCAAGTTTACCATGCTCTGGTGACCTTAAAATAGGGATTGGATAGAAGAGCATGGTAGAGTTTGAAACTCTACCATGTATATGTATATACCATATATACGAGTATATGAAACTGCCCACTTAGGCAATATCTATAACCACATCTGCACACTCCTGGCTCTACCGCTGTCCACAGGCCACCAGAGTGTATTTATACACTTGCACACTGCAGCAATCAATATGCTTGCTCTCTAAAGGTAGGCCCAAAAGTCCAGCATTTCTAGAGCCTTGTTGGCCCCAGGGCCAACCAGCTCCATGCCTGTGACACTCAGGGTTCCTGAGGAATCTGGGGTAAGCTGATGCCAGTTCCCAGCATCAGCCACAGCAGTTACTGCTACTCTCGCTACAAGGTACCAGCAGCAAGTGGCTGGGGCAGCATCTCTCACCAGATCTCCAACAATGCAGGGCTTTTAGGGAAGGCTTAGCTTCTCCTGTTTTCTTAGTCACCTGCAAAATCATCACCATTGAGATTCCTGGACCATTTTCACATGACTGTGGCTCAGATGTGGGAAGGTTGCTCACCAGTTGTTCATCCCCTCTCAGGACTTCAGTGCTAGAGGTTGTCACAAAGGAAGAATTATGTGCTGTTTGCAGTGCCTCACTAGGGATCCCACAAGGGATCTGCTCTGCTCTTTGTAGTTACTGAGTGATGAAGTAGTTATGGGCATCTACAAGCAATGGGCAAAGCTGTTACAGACCTTGGAAAGGAAGCTGAGGATCAGAGAGAAAAGAATTACTGTTGTTTTGTTTTGCATCATCATTATAAGGTGAGCTCTGGAGTCATGTGGTTTTAGTTGGGTTGAATATAAAATCTGCATTCTTTGCCCTCAGACTTGTGAGGATAGACTAGGTAACAGTAATTCTAAAAGCTCATATGCAGGAATTAAATGCAGGTAATTCACCTCCTTTTTCAAAGTCTCTCCTTTTTTTTTTTTTTTTTTTTTTTCCCCTCTGAAATGTCTGGATTTGCTACTGCTGAACTTTATGTTCACTGGACTTTCCCCCCAAAATGCCGGAAGGCTAAACTAACCACCCAGTGAGCTGGAAATGGATGCAAAGGCCATAACTAATGCCAGAAAGGTAAATCAGTGTGACAGTAATAGTTTGTGGTCAAGATGCAGTGCTCAACTTCAATAGGAAAATAGGGCTTGCAAGAAGGCTCTTCCTTTGATTGTCTCTCCGGTGAAAAAGCTTGGAACTGAAAAGCTTGGAACTGCTGAAGAGTTGATTTTAAATGTGAAAACCTGAGGTCTGAGTTCAATTTCTGTTTGATTCTCTTCAATGTTTTTTCTGGAAAGCTGATTTCCAGTCTTTAGCTCCAACATTACTGGTTGCCTTTTCCCGTGTTACATGTTCTTTCATATGATTTCTTTTTCATACGGCTGTCTTCCCTCAGCTGTCTGCAAATTTCAAAGCCGCTAACTCTGGTTCTCACATTCCTGTGCACAGTGCAAGGCTCATATGCATCTCATAAAGTGATATTACAAGCTTGCATCGTTCACTTTGGTCAATTGCAGAAAGAAGACAAGAGGAAAGGATGATGAGTTGGTCTAAAGTATATTTATTTTATATAGATCTAATAAAGGTCTAAGGGAGGCTTGGGAATGCCTTTGACCAGCTAACCATCAAGAGGCAGAAATGCACCAAGAAACAGGTTGCATACAGATACAGAGTATTTCAATGGAACATAAAGGCTTAAATAACCATTGCTGATCTTCCCTGGCCAACAGAAAAACAATGAGCTCAACAGAAAACACTCTTGCTCTACTAACTATATCCAGTCCTTTATTAGCAATGGAGGCCTATCAGAAAAATTAAATGGGACCAGCTTTGAGTCACATGTAACTCTGCAGAACTTAAAAAAAAAAAACAAACCCAAACATTTTCCTTGTGTAGCATAAAGGTCACCTTCCAAAGCCAGAGGGGTTTCATGATGTTATTACGCATTCTCAGTTGTGAATGACTAGCGTATGGTGTACCGCATTCACTGGCCTCTAAGCAGATTGCCATGCAAAGACCAATCCAACAGGAGTTCCATTTATCCATCCATTGTGTAGAGAAAGGCCATTTCAACACTTGCAAATCCCATACCTGCAGTACACAAGACAGAGGCCTTATACACACCTGGGATGTAAAGCCTGGCTTGTAGGAGCCAGTCCATATATATGTGCGGCGGTTGTAAAGCAAGGAGCACTCAGATTAGCCCCATAGCTCAGCAAAAAGCAGAACAGGAGTGCCTACATGCACTGCCCCCGGGCACTGACACGTGGCACTCAGAAATGCAAGCCTGGAGCTTGTAGTATTTGCTAGAATCCTTGGAGTAGCAGAATCCTTGGAGTAGCAGATTTTTCATTTTCTCTGGAGGACTTTAACAAGGACAAGAATTTTTGAAGAATTCCCACCACCCAACTTGGTTGGAGCTGTCAGCATCAGGAAGCAACAATTCAGCCAGGGTGTCTGACATGTAACACATGAAGCAGATGGTAGCCTTGAAACTGCCACCCCAGCATCAGCCCTGCCCTGTGAATTACAGCGTCCCCAGGGGATGGAGGTGGGATTGAGCAGTTGGAGCAGGGTTGGAAACACTGCTAAGAAAGAGTAGCGTAAAAGGGCTCAGGCAGGGCAAAGCAAGGCCTTGCAAGGAGTAACTGCAGACAGCAAGGACGCTGACCCTTCTAAGTAGCCCTTCCAACAGCTGTGTCCTCTCCAGGGGCTTTTGTTCATGGGTGCAAAATGCTAACACCCCTCCAGTCTTATGGACTGTGGGCCTGTGAGGAAAGAGGCTTGTCTTGCTGCAACTTGCTCCCACTTTGTCCATATAAGTAGTGTGGAGGAGTGAGGAATAGACACCATGCTCTCTTGCTCGCTGTCCTTCAGGTGCCTTCACAGACCATCTGAGCCAAAGCTGCTCCTTGCTGCTGTGAGAGAGACAGCAGAGCAGCAAACACACGGCATCCTTGGAAACAGCTCAGTCCAGCATCCTCCTCCCTGTGACTTGCAAAGAACAAGCAGCACCTCAGACTCTGGGCTGGCGATGCTCTCTCAGCCTGGGCCAAGGGGTCCTTGGGAGCTCATCGCCACTCGAGAGCAGAGGAGGGGGAGTCGAGGTCTGCACTGGGGAGAGACCAGAGAAAAATGAGTTTCTGCAGGTTCAGCCATGCAGCTGCTGAGTTACAGGAGGTTTCGTAGTGACATGGTTGAAATTCAATCCTGAGTTGGCACTGTGTGTGCCTCCAGCCTGGGTGTTTCTTGTAGCAGTCCACTGTGATTCTCTCCTCTCAAGCCTTCCCTCTGTGTGCCTGTGTGGAGCAGATCAGCTTCTTCTCCGGTGGGTTCCACAGGAAACCTGGTGCAGAGGTCTCTTTGCCAGGCATACGGAACCTCAAGTCACTGCTACTAGGGCAAAATATCCTCTTTTTTTTTTGGTGGAAAAAATCCATCAGAGAGGGCCAGGAAAACTGTGTGGTTTCTACAATAACTTTCTGTCTCCAAATTTTGAACCATTCTCCCCCTCCTGAGGCTCACAAGCCAGGCTTTCAGCAGAGCTGGATTGCCACAAGTTCTGCTTCTGGCTGCTACCTTTTTGAGGATCATTTTAAGAGGAAAAATAAGTTGGTATTAATTTGAAGCAGATTCCCAGCTGGTGACCACAAATAGGAGCCCATAGTTAGGGCCCCAGTCACCACCTCTTCTTTCTTTCTCTGGATCTCTTATGCTGCCCAGAGAGGCAAGGAAAAGTAAGGAGAGCTGCAGGACGATGGATGAAGTCCAGGTCTCAGAGACTTAAAAATTCATCATTTCAAATTGTGCCTAGCAATTTTGCATCCATTCAGAGTTCGGGCCTTTCCTAGTGACTGTTATTTTTCCACAATGCTGAAAAAAAATGCATGACTTTATGAAAGATTTTCAGGCAGGTTTAAAAGCTTTTTTTTTTTTTTCTCCTCACCTCATTTGAAAAACGGCAACCGCCAGGATAAATGGCTAATTCAGTCTTCAGTAACATCCATATAACCCCTGACAGATTTTTTTCAGGGATTTTTGTGTCATTTTGAGAGGGAAATGGCTGCAGTTTTGTGTTACTACTCCTGGTGCATATATAGCCTAACAGACATCCACCATACATCATGAAGATGCTTCTGTCTCATCAGGAAGAGGACTGAGATCAAGGCTAAAAGTGGTATGTTACTGCTATTTAGTACCCTGGTGCACCAACAGCAGCTGTGTGTGCAGCCCAGGTCTCCACAACCCAGGAAGGATCCAGCAGACAACTAAATCCAGCAGACAACTAAAACAGCTGAGAGGATGGAGAAGCTGCCTTATGAAAAGAGGCTAAAGAGGCTAATTCTCCCTTGTCAGGAGAGAAGACCAAGGCTGAATACAATCAAGGGTTATAAAACCATAGATAGTAGAATGAATATGGAGATGTTCACAAAACCCCACAATACAAGAAACTGAGGGTGAAAGTACTCAATGAATCTATGTGATACATTTAGAACAGATTTTTTAAAGTCCATCTTTACACAGAGAGTGGTGGACTTCTGGACCTTCTTGCCTGAGGAGGATGTAGAGTAAGAGAGTGTCAGCAGGTTCAAAAAAGCATGAAACAAATCCATGGACAACAGGTTCATACATGGATACCAAAAGTTATACATGGGTATATACCCTCTAGCACCCCCAAAAAGACAGCCGTGATAGCTGGGAAAATTCAAAAGAGAGTGAACTATAGAAAGCAGCCAGGTTCACAATTCTCCCTGAAAAAGTTCTCCTGCCCATTGCCAGAAACTGGGCAGTGGGCTAAGTGGATCAACAATCTGACCTAGCGGGGCATATCGTGTGCTGTGTTTCTCTAGGGGAAAAATAAAAAAAGTACTAATCCCCGGGCCCCCCCCAACTCCCCAGATGTGTACCACAGGGTCCCCATACTATCCAGCCACTGACATCCCTATTGAGATTGTCATCAGAAAGGACAAATGTAATGTTGATTTCTGTCATTCTGGAATGGGAAAAGCAATTTAATGATAAATAAATAATTGCCACAACCAAGGCTACCTAAATTTTGTCAGTTGTCCTATGAATGAAATTGCATGTTTTATTGTCAGTCCCCTTAAGGCTTCTAAGCTTCCACCTCACTGAAAGTTGTTTTGAATTCTTTTCCAACAAATGACTACATGAATAGATTTTAGCAAATGCTTTAACTAGTCTCCATTCTCAATGGGAAAATTACATGAATTAAAAATCAAGGTTTTTATAGGTACAGAAAGATGTAAGTGATATTGGGTTACTGAGGAGAAAAGGATCCTTCAGCAGTCAGACCTCGGCTGAAATGCTGCAATTATGCAAGGTGGGGCTCTTTTGAAAGATCTCAGAGGAAGACATGCCATTCTCATAATGAAAATATGCTTCCAGCAAACAAATTAGAGTCTCTGTGTTGCTATTGCTGCAAAGAAAGGGAAGTAAGTGGAAGTCCTTTGGGGGTATTGATGAGAAAAATAATAATAATAAAAAAGAACACCAAAGCAGATGCCATTAGAGAGACTCGTAGACCAAAACCACAGCCTCTGTGAAGGAGCAAAATGAAAAACAGGAAAGAGTGAATCAGCAAGCCCCTGAGCCCATTGCTGTTGAAGCAGTATCTAACCATGCAAACTGCAGCTGCAGTGTATCCTCACAGACTGACACGTCCCTAGTCTGTATATTTTTATTAGAGTTTACTGAATGCTTTCTAATCACCTTTACAGCAGAAATGAGGGTTCCAGGTTGCTGTTATCCACTTGAGACATTGCACTCACTTGAGAGGGTACAGGCTGGCCCTTCCAAAGGTATGCTAGAGGGCAGGAGCTTGTCATTGTCACTTGTCTGTAAAATGTCGTTCTTTGTTGTTGTCATGGCATTTTACCAGTTGTACAAGTAATTAGCTCCCTGTAGACACGGTATTGCCAACCCCAGCAATCTTTAACGGCTTAATTATCAGAGCCTTGAAACAAGAAGCGTTGTGTTCTCTGTTGTGCCACTGTTTCGCCTTTGCTCTTGTCCATGTTCAGACAAACTTGGAAACAAGCAATCAGGCTGAGGGGTTCACCACATCAGTTCTCTACTGAACTACAGCTTTAAGGAAAACCACCAAATACTGTGCATCTTGATACCTATCTTAAAAAGAGAAACTGTCCTTATAAGCATGAATTCAGGCATCTCCTCCAAAATTGTCTTATCTATAGCCGATAGGAACCCTCCTTCGTCCCTCTGTGACTTCTATCCTGTTCCTCAGTCCAAAGAGTCAGCCCAGACCCTAAAGAGTATAAAAAGTCTTGTCCAGATCCTCTGCAAGGACACAGGTTTCACCAATACAGGCTGTAGGAAACCCTTACAGTGTGATTTAGAAGCCTGAACCTTACTGACTTTCAATGTAGGAGTGATAATTCTGTGGCAGGCTTACTGGGAATAGAGGAAAATATAAACTTTTGGATCAAAATCAGAAAGAAGCATCAGTACATCCTCTATCTTACAAACAATCAACGCTTTCAAAAATATCGACTGCATTCAGTTCTCTGTTGCTGCCTGTCCCTTCCTAGGTAATACAGCTCTACACATTCAGTGAGGGTTTACTGTGATATATCTACACATTTTGTTGTTATAGAGACTTCTGTAAAATACTCCCCCAAAAGTATTTTTAGCTTGCTATCAGCATGTTCGTTGCAAGCAGACTGGAACATGGCCACCTACTTCATAAACAAATCAAAACAAAGAAAGGGGGGAAAAAGCAAACCCTGAGTCACTGCCGTGTCCTCCTGACAACACTGAAACCATTGTTATACGCTGCTGCCTTAGTAAGGGGTAAAAGTAGTTACTCTGGTTTTGGACTGGAGAGCATGACATTGAATTGCTGGCCAGTCTATTCATAGTCCAGCAGAGAATCAATTGCAGATAAAAAAAAATAACCCCCCCTCCTTCCTAAAAAGCTCAAATGTTTGTTGTCTTTTCCAGACAATTCATCTTTGTCTGCTGTAAACTACACATCACCTGTACCCCACTCAGGAACAGTAAACACTTACTCATTGCAATGAAAAGGATTGCCTCTGGCAGATTAATCGCTGACTCTCCTCCTCCCTAAGTAAAACATGGTTTCTCATGTTTTTATGGATATGTGATTTCAGTACTTTATCCTAACACTTGGCAAAGGGGCAAGTGCCCTAGACACGTCTTAAAACACCAAGACTAAGTCCCTCATTTTATTTAGTATTTTGTAGGCTTGGGTTAGATAAAGTGTTTTGCAGAGTTACAGTTTCAAGAAATCCTCTCTGTAGTTTTTTTTGGGTTTTTTTGTTTGTTTGCTTGTTTCATTTTTTTTTTTTAATGATTTTGCTTAATTTCCTCCCTCTTTTATTTTTTTCTTTTTTTTTTTTGTTAAACCAGTTATGTAACACAAATTTTCACGAAGATATTCCTGTTCCTGGCTGCTGTATTTTTGCAAAATCCTCCCAGTGGAGGCAACTCGAATTGTTTATGCTCAGATTATTAACCCTGAGCAAGCCAGCACCCACAACAGAAACACTGCATGGTCCGTACCAGCCCTGCACTTACTTTTGTACCATACCAGGACTAGCACAAATTGCAGCCGTGTCGTAGGCTGAAATGCACAATAAGAGCTTTTCATAACATTGTGGGAAAACTTGCTTATTCTTTCTGGAATTCTGAGAAGGCCATGGAGAACCACAGGTGGTCTATAGCAGTAGCCTGCAGCCACTCTACGAAGCAGTGTAGTATGCCCACTTGACCATCTAAGGCAACCAATCCAAGATTTTGTGTGCAGATGGCAGTGAAAGTAGGGCAACACCTGTGCTCTAGCTCAAGTTCACATTGCAAAGACACTTTTGAAGTAGTAGACAACGGAAGTTTGAGAAGCCATATGGTCAAATGATGACACTGGAACTGAGTGGTGGCATTGGGATTATCTATCATCAACCCTAAATAGGACATGCTTCAGTGAGTTACAGGTCAGCATCCATGTGCCTTACTTTAGTGATCTGCAGAACGATGCCATCATGTTTACTTGCCTTGCAGAGGAAATAGGGGAGGCTAATTCAGCAATGTAGGACTTGCAAACCTTTTTGAAACCTTTAGGTGGAGTGTGCACTGTCACATGTGCAACACTTGTTTCCTGTTCGCAATATTGCTAGCACATACGCATAGGTAGTCTCACATGATGTCGATTTCTGCCTTCTATGCAATGGCAAATGCTAGTTCCACTTCACTGGTACTGGCATGAAAGGTTGCTGGCACCATCTCTAACACAAATCCTCTTCCTAGTCCATTCACCTCAGCATAGCAGGGTGGGGCCAAACACGAGAGGCAGCCGTTGCCTCTGGTCCCTCACACCAACACAGCCACAGAGTCGATTGCCTGAGCTGTGGGAGTCTGAAAGGTGGAACTGCATCCCAAGACATCACTCCTCCAAAGTATGTGTGGGCTTTCTCCTGGATGCAGAGACAACCTCAAAAGCTGGGATAGTGCTTATCCCTGCCCTACTCTCTTATGCAGTTAAATAGCACTCATTTTGCCACCAACTTGTCTTTGTTACTTACTGGACTTCTTATTTTCATGATAATCACTAGTCATCTCCTAGGGAGAAGGTCTGTAGCTTCTGGGCTTCACATGCTTCAGCAGAGCAGTTCTGTCTTCCTACTCAGGACTGCAGAAACAGCCGCTGGTGCAGCAAGCTGGATCTCTTTCTGGCAGATGGCACCAGCCTGCCACATACAGTGCAGAAAGCTGGCTCTGCCTAGGGAGCACATCTTGCCCTCGTAGGCAGTGAAAAGATACCTCATTCATCTCTGTACAAGGCAGCTTCTGCATAGTCCAACAGCAGTATGTTTGTTTGCCAGTCATGAGAAACATCACAATATAGTGAGTAAAGGTATGGCACGAAGATGATTCCTGTGCCTTGAAGGGTGCAAGTAAATCAGTACATACTATAGAAAAATGTTAAACAAAGAGAATGTTGGATGTGTAGGTTGTGCAGGATGACAAGATTCAAGTCCTCTGGCTGATCTAGACACAGCCCTGTGCCACCTGTCAGTGCTGACATTCCTCTCTTCCTGACAAAGAACCAGGCAGGACTGCCAAAACAATGGAGGAAAGAGAGAAACTTTTTTATAAATGTTACTTTGAGGTCTGAGGACCACAGGGTCATTTTGGTATTCCTCAATGGGTTGTTGGTCTCTGTGGAGTTTCCTACGTGTCATCCCCACTTGCAGAGCAGAGGGTGAGGTCACTCCACTAATGGTGCTGCTCTCTGACTTCAAAATCTTAATGGCAGAGTAATGACTAGCTGTGTTACTTCACGAAGGCTGGATCCAAACAGCAGCTGGGGCTTCCGTGCCACAGATGATGACATCTTCTAGAAGCAAGCAAGCTTCCTATCAATTTCTGAATGTTAATATCCTCTTATAAAAATAAATAGATTTTGGGGAAAGCCCAAGGGCACATTTCAGAGTACTTCAGATTTCAGTCTGTTTCAGCCTCTACTGTCAGCTCTCCATCTGTCTTGCTAATGTAGTTCATTCTGTAGCTAGGTAGTGAGCCTAGAGCTCCTTTACTGGTGGGATTCTAATGATGAGGGGGACGAGGAGACAAACTTGCCATGTGTGGTTCAGAGGGGAAGGACCAATGTGGGATTTTCTCACATTTCATTCAAACATAGTTAGAGTATATATCATTCCAGTGAAGCTATCCCCATTAGTAAGAAATATGTCCCTTTTCCTTGCCATGAACTGTGGTTCAAAGGACTTGCCACAGGCGCTCTCAGAGATGATGTTTCAGTGACATGAAGTGGTGCCCCTGGATCAGCTGTGCTGCCTCAACAGAGCATGGGAACAGATAGATTGATCAGGGCAAGAAGAACATGTTTTTTTCTATTGTGTTTTTCCTGCCCATTAAAAGAGAGAGATTTTAGATACACAGCTTAAAAATGCTCTAACTCCAGCACTCACAGCTTGTCTTTTGTTCATGCCTGGAAACTGCTCCACTGGTACAGGTGGCTTCTTAAGGTTAAGCCAGAATGGATGGGGTACAGCAAGATCAAGCTTTGGCCGAGCGCCTGCTCCTTTCAGCTCCCCTCACCTCCCACTGTTCCCTTCGCTATCTGATGAGATCCCTGCAGATCCCATTTACACAGGTCAGCCTTTCTGGGGCTGCTTTGGGAATTTCTCCTTTTGCAAAGGAATGAAAGCAGGAGGCACATACAGCCATTGTCACCCTTTACCATCCTCTACAATGGTTAGAAACTGATCTTTGTGTGTCTTGATTTTAGTGGCTTTTATTTTGTCTTCCTTGGAATGGCATTGCCCAGTGGTAGGCCGTTTACCATCTAAATGGACTAAATATAAGTTGTTATTTCTTGCACTCATGGTGGGGAGAGAGGATTTGTTTTATTTTTATCATCAGTCCAAAGATTTTTTGTATCAAGTTTTGGCATTTTAAAATGCATAAAAATGGCTGCCTTTGAACTTCACTTAGCTACTGAGAAATGGCACTCTGCTTTACGTCACCAAGGAGTCATCTTCTACAGATTTATCATAAGGTTTGGATGTAACCTACTGTGAAATCTCAATGCCAGAATATGTTGAATGTTTTCAAGTATGTTTCTCACACAAATGCTTGCTTTAGTTTAAAAATAATAGCTAAATTGGTATTTTAGTAATTGTATATTTCTCTTTGATTATGAGCTCCTTGTGATTATAGAGGTCAACTGTAATATAGCCAAGGGAGCGCAATTATACAAAGCTGGTATAGGCAAAAATATAAATAAATTATTATACACACACCATACTTCTAGAAGCAGCCAAGAATAATAGAAGCTGAAGATTGTCAGCAACTCTGACAACAGAAATTGGAGCCTTCAGGAGAGGCATGCAAATACCAAGACTTCCAAAAAGAGAGGTTGCTCAGAAGAGAGCTTGATCCCAGGGCACATCCAAGCTGGCCCCACTGGCAGCTCAGATCTCCTGACATTCAGCAGCGCTCCAGTTTCAAGGTAAGAGTCTCTCTCTCTTACACTATGGTGCTTCAAATGGAATTGAGTTTCCTCTAAGCTTTACGCTTAATGGAGCGAAATAATGTTCTAATTGTTGAAAATTGGCTATTGGCCATAGTAACTTAAAAAAAAAAAAAAAAGGAGTCTGAATTATAAAACAGACAAAAAAAGTTCATACTTAGGCTGGCTTTAATGCCACCAAACAGACCTAGTATTTACTGTGGCTCTGCCTTTAAATATCAGCTTGTATCCAACACCATCAAAGAAATACCCCCCTCAGAGGGACCACTCTGCCTGGGAAAATGTTGAAGAACAATACTCAGGCAAAAATAAAAGACCAAAAAGCTGTGGCTGCATTGCTTGAAAAATAGCAGCCCATGATGAACGAACAAGGGCTGTCTTGGACAGCCGATACCATACCAATAGCAGGAGGGAAAGACAAGGTGTAATTCTGCCATCAGCTACCTAGGGTAACAGATTACAGTGGTGATCACATTACCAAAGACCCATTTATGCTACATTCTGTTTTTTCCATCAGGATAAGTATATAATTTGTTACATTATTGAGAAAATAATTACATTTCTTGCTTAACTGGTCTAATAAATAAAAGTTGTATACCACGTGTTTGCATATTGGATGATTTGTCTCATGAACTCATCATTAGACCTTTGAACCTTGTTATCTCCTCATCCTTTGCACACAATAAATCTTATGTCTAATGACGATCACTCCTCAGGTGGATGTTAAATATCAAATGCCTAAGCCACAATGAACAGTGACACAATCACCCACTGTGCCACTGTATTTGTACCCAGAAAGTCCCACTTTGTGAAGCCTCAGAAACCAAAGGCAGGTTGTTGACGTACCTGGGATGTACCTCACAGCAGAATCTCTGCTATAGCAGGCTGGCCTAGAATTACGGCAGGCTTGGGACGCCTTATCCAGCAAGGCGGCAGCAGCTCTCACACACATTCACTCAACTCTTCTCACAATTGCTATGCAGTTTATTTCCCACCTCACCGGGGCTTTGTGTGTGTTTTAACAAATGCCTCACAGCTTGCACTAATGTGAAGAAAGAACTATCTTCACCTGGAAGGGTGAAGGCTGAGACTGTCATCCAGAGTGACCTGGACAGGCTGGAGAGGTGGGCCAAAACGAACCTCATGGGGTTCAACAAGATTAAGTGCAGGGCTCTGCACCTGGGCCAGAACAATCCTCACTATCAGTACAGACTGGGGGATGAAGAAAGCAGCACTGAAGAAAGGGACTTGGGGGTGCTGATGGATGAGAGGCTGGACATGAGCAGGCAGTGTTTACTTGCAGCCCAGAAGGCCAATCACATCCTGGGCTGCATCAAAAGGTG